>WNGS01001110.1:28827-43151 GCA_020271785.1 Procambarus virginalis | reverse complement strand
TATTCAATTTATTTTAATTTTATAGTGGACTGCTTTTTAATATTTAACCTGCTAGGTGTTTATGCATACACGTAGCGAGGCTTTAATTGTACATATAGCTTATACAACAATTGGTGGTTATAAATAAACTAGAGTATAATGTGTGTTAGTTTTATTGTAACAGTTTAATGCGTTACTGTAACTGCGAAAAAAAGCCTGTTGAAGAAACCAGAGCATGCAAGGTGTCTGGGGTGTCTTGTAGGTGGTACAGGCCTCTTGGACTTCTCATGGATAACAAGCTTATCAGCCAACAAGTTAGGCTATAACACTTGCTCAAACAACTAAAGTACAGGTGTGACACATGAAATGAAAAGTGTAATAATAATAATAATAATAATAATAATAATAATAATGATAATTATTATTATTATTATTACCAGCCATAGCCATTATTACCAGCCAGCCATTATTACACTACCAGCATAGTCATCATGACTATTACTCTCCCAACATAGTCATCATGACTATTACACTCCCAACATAGTCATCATGACAATTACAGTTCCAACATAGTCTTCATGACTATTACACTCCCAGCATAGTCATCATGACTATTACTCTCCCAACATAGTCATCATTACTATTACACCCCCCACATAGTCATCATGACAATTACTCTCCCAACATAGTCATCATAACAATTACTCTCACAACATAGTCATCATGACAATTTCACTCCCAAAATAGTCATCATGACTATTTTGGGAGTGAAATAGTCATGATAACAATGTTGGGAGTGTAATTGTCATGATGACTATGCTGGGAGTGTAATGGTCATGAGTACTATGTTGGAAGTGTAATTGTCATGATGACTATGATGGGAGTGTAATAGTCATGATGACTATGTTGGGAGAGTAATTGTCATGATGACTATGTTAGGAGTGTAAGTCATGATGACTATGTTGGGAGAGTAATTGTCATGATGACTATGTTAGGAGTGTAATAGTCATGATGACTATGTTGGGAGAGTAATACTCATGATGACTATGTTTGGAGAGTAATAGTCATAAAGACTATGTTAGGAGTGCAATTGTCATGATGACTATGTTGGGAGTGTAATAGTCATGATGACTATGTTGGGAGTGTAATAGTAATGATGACTATGTTGGGAGTGTAATAGTCATGATGACTATATTGGGAGTGTAATAGTCATGATGACTATGTTGGGAGTGTAATAGTCATGATGACTATGTTGGGAGTGTAATAGTCATGATGACCATGTTGGGAGAGTAATAGTCATGATGGCTATGTTGGGAGTGTAATAGTCATGATGACTATGTTGGGAGAGTAATAGTCATGATGACTATGTTGAGTTTTTATAGTCATCATGACGATGTTGGGAGTGTAATACTCATGATGACTATGTTGGGAGTGTAATTGTCATGATGGCCATGTTGGGAGTGTAATTGTCATGATGACCATGTTGGGGGGTGTAATAGTCATGAGAACTATGTTGGGAGTGCAATAGTCATGAGGACTATGTTGGGAGTGTAATAGTCATGATGACTATGTTGGGAGTGTAATAGTAATGATGACTATGTTGGGAGAGTAATAGTCATGATGACTATGTTGGGAGTGCAATAGTCATGAGGACTATGTTGGGAGAGTAATAGTCATGATGACTATGTTGGGAGAACAATAGTCATGATGACAATGTTGCGAGTGTAATAGTCATGATGACTATGTTCGGAGTGTAATAGTCATGATGACAATGTTGGGAGTGTAATAGTTATGATGACTATGATGGAATTGTAATTGTCATGACGACTATGTTGGGAGTGTAATAGTAATGTTGACTATTTTGGGAGAGTAATAGTCATGATGATTATGTTGGGAGTGTAATAGTCAAGATGACTATGTTGGGGGTGTAATAGTCATGATGATTATGTTGGGAGTGTAATAGTCATGAAGACTATGTTGGAAGTGTAATTGTCATGATGACTATGATGGGAGTGTAAAAGTCATGATGACTATGTTGGGTTAGTAATTGTCATGATGACTATGTTAGGAGTGTAATAGTCATGATGACTATGTTGGGAGACTAATTGTCTTGATGACTATGTTAGGAGTGTAATAGTCATGATGACTATGTTGGGAGAGTAATACTCATGATGACTATGTTTGGGGAGTAATAGTCATAATGACTATGTTAGGAGTGTAATTGTCATGATGACTATGTTGGGAGTGTAATAGCAATGATGACTATGTTGGAAGTGTAATAGTCATGATGACTATATTGGGAGTGTAATAGTCATGATGACTATGTTGGAAGTGTAATAGTCATGATGACTATGTTGGGAGTGTAATAGTCATGATGACCATGTTGGGAAAGTAATAGTCATGATGGCTATGTTGGGAGTGTAATAGTCATGATGACTATGTTGGGAGAGTAATAGTCATGATGACTATGTTGAGTTTTTATAGTCATGATGACGATGTTGGGAGTGTAATAGTCATGATGACTATGATGGGAGTCTAAGAGTCATGATGACTATGTTGGGAGTGTAATAGTCATGATGACTATGTTGGGAGTGTAATAGTCATGATGACTATATTGAGATTCTAATAGTCATGATGACTATGAATGGAGTCTAATAGTCATGATGACTATGTTGGGAGTGTAATAGTCATGATGACTATGATAGAAGTCTAATAGTCATGATGACTATGTTGGGAGTGTAATAGTCATGATGACAATGTTGGGAGTGAAATAGTCATGATGACTATGTTGGGAGTCTAATAGTCATGAAGACTATGTTGGGACTCTAATAGTCATGATGACTGTGATGGGAGAGTAACAATCATGAAGACTATGTTGGGAGTGTAATAGCCATGATGACTATGTTGGAAGTGTAATTGTCATGATGACTATGTTGGGAGTGTAATAGTAATGATGACTATTTTGGGAGAGTAATAGTCATGATGACTATGTTGGGAGTGTAATAGTCATGATGACTATGTTGGGAGAGTATTAGTCATGATGACAATGTTTGGAGTGTAATAGTCATGATGACTATGTTGGGAGTGTAATTGTCATGATGACTTTGATGGGAGTGTATTAGTTATGATGACTATGTTGGGAGTGTAATTGTCATGATGACTTTGATGGGAGTGTATTTATCATGATGAATATATTAGGAGTGTAATAGTTATGATGACTATGTTGGGAGTGTAATAGTCATGATGACTATGTTGGGAGCGTAATAGTCATGATGACTGTGTTGGGAGAGTAATAGTCATGATGACTACGCTGGGAGTGTAATAGTCATGAAGACTATGTTGGAAGTGTAATTTCATGATGACTATGTTGGGGGTGTAATATTAATGATGAATATGTTGGGAGTGTAATAGTCATGATGACTATGTTGGGAGAGCAATAGTCATG
The DNA here is from genome assembly GCA_020271785.1 of Procambarus virginalis. NCBI lineage: Eukaryota > Metazoa > Arthropoda > Malacostraca > Decapoda > Cambaridae > Procambarus > Procambarus virginalis. Next base: position 39,727 of record WNGS01001110.1, on the reverse strand, counting down.
AAGACTATGTTGGAAGTGTAATTGTCATGATGACTATGTTGGGAGTGTAATTGTCATGATGACTATGTTGGGAGTGTAATTGTCATGATGACTATGTTGGGAGTGTAATTATCATGATGACTATGTTGGGGGTGTAATAGTCATGAAGACTATGTTGGGAGTGCAATAGTCATGAGGACTATGTTGGGAGTTTGATAGTCATGATGACTATGTTGGGAGTGGAATAGTCATGATGACTATGTTGGAAGTGTAATAGTCATGATGACAATGTTGGGGGTGCAATAGTCATGATGACTATGTTGGGAGTGTAATAGTCATGATGACAATGTTGGGAGTGCAATAGTCATGATGACTATGTTGGGAGAGCAATAGTCATGAAGACTATGTTGGAAGTGTAATTGTCATGATGACTATGTTGGGAGTGCAATAGTCATGATGACTATGTTAGGTGTGGAATAGTCATGATGACTATGTTCGGAGTGAAATAGTCATGATGACAATGTTGGGAGTGTAATAGTCATGATGACTATGTTGGGAGAGTAATAGTCATGATGACTGTGTTGGGAGTGTAATAGTCATGATAACTATGTTGAGAGAGTAATAGTCATGATGACTATGTTGAGTTTTTATAGTCATGATGACCATGTTGGGAGAGTAATAGTCATGATGACTATGTTGGGAGTGTAATAGTCATGATGACTACGTTGGGAGAGTAATAGTCATGATGACTATGTTGACTTTTTATAGTCATGATGACGATGAGGGAGTGTAATAGTCATGAATACGATGTTGGGAGTGTAATAGTAATGATGACTATGTTGGGAGAGTAATAGTCATGATGACTATGTTGGGAGTGCAATAGTCATGAGGACTATGTTGGGAGAGTAATAGTCATGATGACTATGTTGGGAGAACAATAGTCATGATGACAATGTTGCGAGTGTAATAGTCATGATGACTATGTCCGGAGTGTAATAGTCATGATGACAATGTTGGGAGTGTAATAGTTATGATGACTATGANACAATCTGTTACTTTTTGGCAATGCATGCTTAGGTGTCACCAGACAGAGGAGGCAAGACCCTGCGTCATCCGTCAATAAAGCAAACTAGGGATTTTCCTAGGGCTGACAACCTAGTCCGCATCCCCAAACACACCAAACACCGCCGAGGCAGACCAAGTACTACAATCAGCGACAGCAGAAATTAGGTACCCAAGTCAGCAAGAAATTGAAGAGGGCAATACAGTCGGGGCACTCAGGTTGATCACAAGTAAGACAAAATTTTGCCCAGGGATGAAACCACCGCCCAAGCATGAGAGAAAAACACCCCCCTCAGGGCGTAGGTGGACCTCCCCTGCAGGTCAGGGTCCCCCCTAACCAGGAACCTCTCGTCCTCCGGGAGTCAGAGGTTTATAAAGCTATCGTTTCATTTCCCCCGGGCTCCTCAGGAGGCTACACAGGGGTAAGACCTCAACATGTGAAGGAAATGGTGAACCCTGCTCTTGGCCAGCTGCAGAAGCGCTCCTGACAGAAATCACAACGTTTGTCAACAACTGCCTCGCCGGGTAATCCCTGATGAAATCAAACCATTCTTCTTTGGTGCATCCCTATGTGCCCTGAAAAAGAAGGGGGTGGGGGAGGGATCAGACCCATTGCCGTTGGTAATACCCTTCGCCGCCTAGTTGCAAGGGCTGCTGTCAGAAGTATCCGAATGGAAGCAGCCACCATCCTGCAACCAAACCAGCTGGGGTTTGGAGTCCCCCAAGGCTGTGAAGCAGCGGCCCATGCTGCACGAGCCTACATTACCTCTCTTACTGAAGACCAGGCAGTAGTAAAATTAGATTTTAAAAACGCTTTCAACTCGGTCAACAAAGGGAAGCAATCTCACTGCAGTCCAGGAACATGCCCAAGCATTCTCTCCGTTTGTGTCAGCAGGCTACAGCAAAGACTCAACCCTCCTGTTTGGCAAACACGAAGTCACCTCAGGAGAAGGAATTCAACTGGCAGACCCACTGCAACCCTTCTCTTTTGCATAGCGGTCGAGAAGTTACAACCAGACTGTCCAGTGAGCTCAACATCTGGTTCCTGGATGATGGCACTCTGGCAGGCACACAAGACTCCCTGCTGGAAGACCTGCAGCTGGTGAAGACACGGGGGGAGACCATGGGTCTCGTTCTTAACCCTCCAAGTGCGAAATTATTGCATCCGGTGAGGTAATTATTAGAGCAGTGAAATCAGTTTTACCAGAAGCCTCAGTCATTAAACCCACCAACAGCACACTACTTGGAGCACCTCTGGGAAACAATGCCATTGCTGCAGTCCTTGACGAAAAGTTTTAGAGACCTAAAGAGGATGGAAGCGAGAATAGGGGACTTGGACTCCCATGATGCCCTCTACCTTCTCACAAAGTGCCTTACCTTGCCCAGGCTAACATACTTCTTAAGGTGTGCACCCACTTTTGGTAACCCACTTCTTAATCAATATGATGAGCTCCTCAGGTCAATATTCAGAAAGGCGCTCAATCTAGATTTAGATGACAGTCAGTGGACCAAGCAACACTACCAGTGAGATTTGGGGGATAGGCATACGAAAGGCAACTGAGGTAGCACTTCCAGCATTCTTATCCTCATGTACAGCAGCCAACGAATTGGTAGGGCAGATCCTACCAGAGCGTATGAGAGAGACAGCGGGAACTCATGATCAAACGTTCGTCAAAGCAGCCAGACAATGGGACACCATTGCACACCCTCAACCCTGACCACAAGCCCCAAAAGACCACAAGCAGGCCCACTGGGATAGCCCTAATGGAAAAGACTGTCACAGCAATGATTGACAACGCTGATGCTGAAAACAAGCCCGTCTCCTAGCGGTAACAGCACCCCACGCCGGGGATTTTTTATTTGCTGTGCCCAATGCAGCCCTGGGAACTCGCCTCAGTCATGACGCTCTCCGCATTGGAGTTGCCCTTCCCCTTGCCGCCCCCCTCCTCACCGAACATAGGTGCATCTGCGGAACTGCGATGGCAGACCAATATGGTCGTCATGGTCTGGTATGTCGTAAATCACAGGGTAAGATTGCAAGACATGAAGAAGTCAACGACATCATCAAGAGGAGCCTCGCCACAGCCCGCTGCCCAGCGCAAAGAGAAACACTTATCAGACCTAACGATCCTCAGAAGCGCCCAGATGGGGTCACCTTGCTTCCTTGGAAGGATGGTAAGTAAGTGGTGTGGGACTACACGTGTGCTGCCACACTGCCCAGTACCTACCTTCACTACAGCACACGTGAAAGCGGTGGTGCTGCTTCTTTCAGGGAATCGCAGAAAATTATTAAATACAGAGGTCTGGCACACTGCTACAGCTTTGTTCCGATCGGCTCGGAGACCTTGGTTCGTGGGGAAAATGTGCATTGAAGTTCCTAAAGGAATTGGGGGACAAATTGGTCAGCGCTACAAAAGACCAGAGAGCAAAAAGTTTCTTGTTCCAGCGCCTCAGTGTTGCGATCCAGAGGGGAAATGCCTGTTGCGTCTTGGGCACTAGTCCAACTTCAGAGGAATTCGAAGAAGTGTTTGACTTGTAACAATGATCGAACCTGTCTGACATTCATCAATGTTTCCCATTGTCGTGTTTTCAAGAGATCCATAACCTTTAAGCACCTTTTTGTATTCATTCTTGTATCAATCTATGTATATCTTGTAACCAAATACATAATAAAGCACAAAAAAAAGGAAGGGGGTGGTAGGAGAAAAGCACACAGAAACTGTATTGGAGGGGATCTAAACATTCCCTATAATGCATTATGCGTGGTTTCCTCCGAGGCTATGGGTCCCCCTTCTTCCAGCCAGAGGTGGTACTCACTTCCCATTTTCAAAAAAAAAAAAAACTTGCCATTTAACTCTGAATACATAACAGTGTTCGCTTCTCCTACCCCCCCCCCCCTTTTTATGGTGTACATTTTATTATGCAAGGTTAAACAGTTACATATCTGATTGTATACAAAAAAAGAACATAAAGAGAACACAAAAAGTTCGCTTCCTAGAGGCTGTAGATTTCCTCGAACTCCTCCGACGTCGGGCAGGAACCGAGGATGCAGCGAGCATTCCCCCTCTGGATCGCGACACTGAGGCGCTGAAAGAGAAAACTTGCTACTCTAGGGTCTCTTGTGGTGTCAATGAGCTTGGAACCAAGATCCTTAAGAAACCTTCTTGCACTCTCTCCCCATGGGCCTAGGGTCACAGACCTTATTGGAACAAAATTGTACAGATGATCTAATTGCCTGTACTTGGCTGACTTGTCTCTTTCTCTGTGTGTCCCCGCAGCTCCTGCTGTGCCGGCAGAGAGGTTGATGTATGTGGCTGCCAGGGTGGATACGCAAGTATAGTCCCATGCCATCTGTCTGCCACCCTTCCACGGACGCAGTGTGATTCCGTCTGGTCGGCCGGCAAAGCTAACAGAGTCACGGTTCAGTATATATATATATATATATATATATATATATATATATATATATATATATATATATATATATATATATATATAGAGAGAGAGAGAGAGAGAGAGAGAGAGAGAGAGAGAGAGAGAGAGAGAGAGAGAGAGAGGGGGGTATTGACTTAGTTATGTTAGTTTAGGTTAGGTTTAGATAGGTTTGGTATATATATATATATATATATATATATATATATATATATATATATATATATATATATGTATATATATATATATATATATATATATATATATATATATATATATATATATATATATATATATATATATATATTGTACATATAACTGGCAGAATTCAGTAGATACTAAATGTAAATACAGATTGTTATAACTGAACTTTTTAGTTGTTTTTTATTTTATTTAAATTAATGGTGGATAATTTAAACATGTTTGCTTGTACTAAACATTTTACACATTAACAGTTCAAAACAGGTAGTTCAAAAGCACATTTCATGGTATCTATTACAGTACATTATTACCAGTCGTTTGAATTCACTAGATGGTTGTGTGACTCTGTCAATAATTGCTTCTGCATCCAATTCGTCTAACATTTCCTTTTTCAATGTTTAGAAACATGTTTGATTAAAATTCGCCTCAGGCAGTGAATTCCTTAGTTGTTTCTTTATGATCTTTAGCTGTGAAAATGTTCTTTCAGATTTGACTTGAGTAACTGATAGTGTGCAGATGACTTTATAAAGTTGATAAAGGTTATCACATGTCTTGCCATGAAGTCTGTTAGATGTCAGAAATATTAGTGCACACGATGGGCAGCTGCTACAAATGTGACACTTGTTGCAACTGAAGTCCATATTCTCACCATCATTGAGATATAGCTTTAATACATCAAAGGTTGTAGCAAAAGAAAACAATTTCAATATTACATGACTTTTGCAGATTTGTGAAGATAGCTTAATAATACTTTCCAAATCTTCATCTTCATTTCCTTCCTCTGCAATAGTATAAACTTTGCTGGTCCAAGCAGAATAATTTTTTATACAACTTTTTGTGTTGTATGAGGCGTGAATATAGTGACTGGACAATGCAGTCCGTTATTAGATTAAAAACATATACTCAAAAATCAGCAAGAGAATCTGAGGAATTTCCTTCATCATCTGTAAGCTCATCAGTCATTTTTCTTCTTCCTTTGCCTGTAACTGGCAATGATGTTTCCAATGAGTCATTTTCTAATGTTTCATTTTCATCCATATTCAACTGTGAAATCTTGTCATTATATTTATTTACAAATTCCAGTGTCATGCTGTGAACGTTGTCAAATGTTCTTGTCGGCTCCTTTAACTTTGTTGTAGCTGAAAGCAGTAAACATATCTATATGTTTACTATATATATAAACGCTATGCAGTAAACATATCTAAACCTCTTAGACCAAATAACATTTACAGATAAATACAAAGATCAAATGTCACTGATACGGTTAGTAAAAATAATAAACCAGTAAGTGTTTTAAAGGCTAGGCCTACTATACCACTACTGCCCCCAGGCTACTCCACCACTACTACAGCATACCATTACTGTACCTGTGCCACCTGCCGTTCCTGTATCCCAGGCTTCTAGTAGTGATAAATATACCAAAAATCTAATATAAGTGAGAAAGAGTGAAATTGATAACCCAGTGAGGGTCTGCAAGCCAAGACCTCCACCACCACCACTATGGTGTCCCCAGTCTACTCCACCAGTGCCACAGCGTTCCATTACAGCAGCTATGCCACCTGCTGTTCCTATTCCCCATAGACATAGTGAAGATGACTCATTTTCTGGATTTAGTGACCAGGACTCATGCATAAGGGCATGATAGAGCCCTGTTGCTTATGCATAAGCAACAGGGCTCTATCAAGGAACATATAATCTCTTCCCACAACCAAACCATCACCAGAGAAATCTTAACAAACAACACAGAAATCATTGATAGATACAGCGACAGCAGGCGGCTTGACATCTGCGAGGCACTACACATCAAGAAGTCAACACCAGCAATCAACAGCCAATTAACGCACAACTATATTCTACCCACTTCAAGACTCCGCTCCAATATAGAAACATCAAGAAATATGGGCCAATAGGCCTTCTGCAGTTCTATTGGGACCCGACTTCTACTTCTACAAATTTATACCCCGTTTCCATGTTCTGTGTTTCACCCCACTAATGTATTACATCACCTCACCCAAATGCAGGTATAAGAGCCAATGTTTGTTTCATAAAGCATAAGGTGTGTGTAGATAAACTAAAGTCTTTGAAAATGTAATAAGTTTACGAAACGCGCTCAAGTGTCGCGTCAGACTAGAAATAAAAATGAATTTTGGAGATTGATTTTTCATTTACCGTCACCAGTAAAAGAAACATAAGGAAAATAGAGAAAATTCGTGTTAGAATTATAAATCTTACTCTTTCGGTCATATTATATATATATATATATATATATATATATATATTATATATATATAATATATATATATATATATATTATATATATATATATATATATATATATATATATATATATATATATATATATATATGTTATTAAATATGACCGAAAAAGTAAGATTAATAATTCTAACACGAATTTTCTCAATTTTCCTTATGTTTGTTTTTACTGATGACGGTAAATTAAAATCAATTCTCCAAATTCATTCTTTATTTCTTAGTCTGACGCGACACTTGAGCGCGTTTCGTAAACTTATTACATTTTCAAAGACTTTAGTTACACACACACAGAACAACTATAACTGAACAGAGTTTAAATACCTGCATTTGGGTGAGGTGACATGTTACAATGGTTTGGGGTGAGGTGAGAACAAACACAGAACACGAAACAATGGGTATAAGGGAAGAATAGATCTGTAACTGCAGAAGGCCTATTGGCCCGTATTTCTTGATGTTTCTATATTGGAGCGGAGTCTTGAAGTGGGTAGAATATAGTAGTGCGTTAATGGCTGTTGATTGCTGGTGTTGACTTCTTGATGTGTAGTGCCTCGCAGATGTCAAGCCGCCTGTTGTCGCTGTATCTATCAATGATTTCTGTGTTGTTTGTTAAGATTTCTCTGGTGATGGTTTGGTTGTGGGAAGAGATTATATGTTCCTTGATAGAGCCCTGTTGCTTATGCATCGTTAATCGCCTGGAAAGAGATGTTGTTGTCTTGCCTATATATTGAGTTCTTTGGGGCTTACAGTCCCCAAGTGGGCATTTGAAGGCATAGACGACATTGGTCTCTTTCAAAGCGTTCCGCTTTGTGTCTGGAGAGTTTCTCATGAGTAGGTTGGCAGTTTTCTTGGTTTTATAGTAAATCGTCAATTGTATCTTCTGATTTTTGTCTGTAGGGATAACGTTTCTATTAACAATATCTTTCAGGACCCTTTCCTCCGTTTTATGAGCTGTGGAGAAGAAGTTCCTGTAAAATAGTCTAATAGGGGGTATAGGTCTATGTTGGGAGTGTAATAGTCATGATGACAATGTTAGTAGTGTAATAGTCATGATGACTATGTTAGAGTGTAATAGTCATGATGACAATGTTGGGAGTGTAATAGTCATGATGACTATGTTGGGAGAGTAATAGTCATGATGACTGTGTTGGGAGTGTAATAGTCATGATGACTATGTTGGGAGAGTAATAGTCATGATGACTATGTTGAGTTTTTATAGTCATGATGACCATGTTGGGGGAGTAAAAGTCATGATGACTATGTTGGGAGTGTAATAGTCATGATGACTATGTTGGGAGAGTAATAGTCATGATGACTATGTTGAGATTTTATAGTCATGATGACGATGTTGGGAGTGTAATAGTCATGATGACTATGTTGGGAGTGTAATTGTCATGATGACTATGTTGGGAGTGTAATAGTCATGATGACTATGTTGGGAGTGTAATAATCGTGATGATTATGTTGGGAGTGTAATATTCATGATGACTATGTTGGGAGTGTAATAGTCATGATGACTATGATGGAAGTGTAATTGTCATGACGACTATGTTGGGAGTGTAATAGTAATGATGACTATTTTGGGAGAGTAATAGTCATGATGATTATGTTGGGAGCGTAATAGTCAAGATGACTATGTTGGGAGTGTAATAGTCATGATGATTATGTTGGAGTGTAATAGTCATGATGACTATGTTGGGAGAGCAATAGTCATGAAGACTATGTTGGAAGTGTAATTGTCATGATGACTATGTTGGGAGTGCAATAGTCATGATGACTATGTTCGGAGTGTAATAGTCATGATGACAATGTTCGGAGTGTAATAGTCATGATGACAATGTTGGGAGTGTAATAGTCATGATGACTATGTAGGGATAGTAATAGTCATGATGACTGTGTTGGGAGTGTAATAGTCATGATGACTATGTTGGGAGAGTAATAGTCATGATGACTATGTTGAGTTTTTATAGTCATGATGACCATGTTGGGGGAGTAAAAGTCATGATGACTATGTTGGGAGTGTAATAGTCATGATGACTATGTTGGGAGAGTAATAGTCATGATGACTATGTTGAGTTTTTATAGTCATGATGACGATGTTGGGAGTGTAATAGTCATGATGACTATGTTGAGAGTAATTGTCATGATGACTATGTTGGGAGTGTAATAGTCATGATGACTATGTTGGGAGTGTAATAATCGTGATGATTATGTTGGGAGTGTAATATTCATGATGACTATGTTGGGAGTGTAATAGTCATGATGACTATGATGGAAGTGTAATTGTCATGACGACTATGTTGGGAGTGTAATAGTAATGATGACTATTTTGGGAGAGTAATATTCATGATGATTATGTTGGGAGTGTAATAGTCAAGATGACTATGTTGGGAGTGTAATAGTCATGATGATTATGTTGGGAGTGTAATAGTCATGATGACTATGTTGGGAGTGTAATAGCTATGATGACAATGTTGGAAGTGTAATTGTCATGATGACTATGATGGGAGTGTAAAAGTCATGATGACTATGTTGGGAGAGCAATTGTCATGATGACTATGTTAGGAGTGTAATAGTCATGATGACTATGTTGGGAGACTAATTGTCATGATCACTATGTTAGGAGTGTAATAGTCATGATGACTATGTTGGGAGAGTAATACTCATGATGACTAAGTTGGGGAGTAATAGTCATAATGACTATGTTGGGAGTGTAATAGTAATGATGACTATGTTGGGAGTGTAATAGTCATGATGACTATATTGGGAGTGTAATAGTCATGATGACTATGTTGGGAGTGTAATAGTCATGATGACCATGTTGGGAAAGTAATAGTCATGATGGCTATGTTGGGAGTGTAATAGTCATGATGACTATGTTGGGATAGTAATAGTCATGATGACTATGTTGAGTTTTTATAGTCATGATGACGATGTTGGGAGTGAAATAGTCATGATGACTATGTGGGAGTGTAATTGTCATGATGACTATCTGGGAGTGTAATAGTCATGATGACAATTTTTAGAGTGTAATAGTCATGATGACTATGATGAGAGTCTAATAGTCATGATGAGTATGTTGGGAGTGTAATAGTCATGATGACTATGTTGGGAGTGTAATAGTCACGATGACTATATTGGGAGTCTAATAGTCATGATGACTATGATTGGAGTCTAATAGTCATGATGACTATGTTGGGAGTGTAATAGTCATGATGAATATGATAGAAGTCTAATAGTCATGATGACTATGTTGGGAGTGTAATAGTCATGATGACAATGTTGGGAGTGAAATAGTCATGATGACTATGTTGGGAGTCTAATAGTTATGATGACTGTGATGGGAGAGTAACAATCATGAAGACTATGTTGGGAGTGTAATATACATGATGAGTATGTTGTGAGTGTAATACTCATGATGACTATGTTGGGAGTGTAATAGTCATGATGAATATGTTGTGAGTGTAATAGTCATGATAGCTATGTTGGGTGTTAAATAGACATGATGAGTATGTTGTGAGTGTAATAGTCATGATGACTATGTTAGGTGTGTAATAGTCATGATGACTATGTTGGGATTGATATAGTCATGATGACTGTGTTGGGAGAGTAATAGTCATGATGACTATGTTGGGAGTGTAATAGTCATGATGACAATGTTGGGAGTCTAATAGTCATGATGACTATTTTGGGAGTGAAATAGTCATGATGACTACGTTGGGAGTGTAATTGTCATGATGACTATGTTGGGAGTGTAATTGTCATGATGACTATGTTGGAGTGTAATTGTCATGATGACTATGTTGGGGGGTGTCATAGTAATGATAACTATGTTGGGAGAGTAATAGCCATGATGACTATGGGGGAGTGAAATAGCCATGAAGACTATGTTGGAAGTGTAATTGTCATGATGACTATGTTGGGCGTGTAATAGTCATGATGATTATGTTGGGAG
>WNGS01001110.1:8951-28014 GCA_020271785.1 Procambarus virginalis | reverse complement strand
GGAGAAGGGTGGCGTGGGGAACCTTCCCGTTATCCAGTGTAATCCTCACCATCCTCCGGCGCGCTCTTTTACTTCATCTTTTTTGTCCTTATTTTTACGGTGTGACACCTTTGTCTGACGCGTGCCGAGGCGTGTGTAGCAAGTTGTTTCTGTGCGTCGATTACTGTGTATTGCTGTTCAACTGCGGTACGCCTCTCCCACTCCCCAGGCCTCATTGTGTATACTTCAAACACCCTGGGAGAGCCCGAGGAGGCGCACACTGTCACTGGAAGACACCTCATTTTTTCTACCTTAGGGGGACTGGATTCCTATCGTTCTTCTTACTTGGCCACGGGAGAGTATATTTATTATGATTACGACCTTGCTATAACATCCAGCATTACTAGCCATAATTATATCCTAGATAACACAAAATATAGTTAACTGGCAATATAGTAACACGAACCAGTCATTGTGCGATGCTATGGGTGGGAATAGTGGTTTAAGTTGTGATGGAGTAAATGGTGATGGTTGGGGTGGGAGGGGGGGGTAATGATAGTGGAGGTGAAGATTGATGAAGATTAAGCCACCCAAGAAGTGGCACGGGCATGAATAACCCGCAAATAGGGTGGTGATGTGTTACATGGACTACAGCACATAATCTTTTTTTTACTGTTTGTGCTGATGATGATGCTGGAAAGCAGTACCATGTTGGAATAGTCATCATGATTATGTTGGGAGTGTAATACTCATAATAACTATGCTGAGAAGTATTAGTTATGATGACTATGTTGGGAGTGTAATAGTCATGATGACTATGTTGGGAGTGTAATAGTCATGACGACTATGTTGAGAGTTTTATAGTCATGATGACTATGTTGGAGTGTAATAGTCATAATGACTATGTTGGGAGTGTAATAGTCATAATGACTATGTTGGGAGTGTAATAGTCATGATGACTATATTGGGAGTGTAATAGTCATGATGACTATGTTGGGAGTGTAATACTCATATGACTTTGTTGAGAATTTTATATTCATGATGACTATGTTTGGATGTAATAGTCATGATGACTATGTTGGGAGAGTAATAGTCATGATGACTATGTTGGGAGTGTAATAGTCATGATGACGATGTTGGAGAGTGTATATTCATGATGACTATGTTGTGAGTGTAGTAGTCATGATGACTATGTGGGAGTGTAATAGTCATGATGACTATGTTGGGGAGTAAATAGTCATGATGACTATGTTGGAGTGTAATAGTCATGATGACTATGTTGGAGTGTAATAGTCATGAAGACTATGTTGGGAGTGTAATAGTCATGAAGACTATGTTGGGAGTGTAATATTCATGATGACTATTTTGGGAGTGTAATAGTAATGATGACTATTTTGGGAGAGTAATAGTCATGATGATTATGTTGGGAGTGTAATAGTCATGATGGCTATGTTGGGAGAGTAATAGTCATGATGACAATGTTTGGAGTGTAATAGTCATGATGACTATGTTGGGAGTGTAATAGTCATGATGACTATGTTGGGAGTGTAATAGTCATGATGACTATGTTGGGAAGTGTAATATCATGATGACTATTTGGGAGTGTAATAGTCATGATGACTATGTTGGAGTGTAATATATCATGATGACTATGTTGGGAGTGTAATAGTCATGATGACTATGTTNACCCTGTCCACAGCAGTGGTTCTGTTCCTTGCTCTCTCTCTCTCTCCTTCTTTACTATTTCCTGGGAAGCCTCACTGGGACAAGTGCAAACACCAGCAAATTTGAATACATTTACTGGACGAAGTACATAACAATACACTCATACATATAATAATAATGATGAATCCTATACTCTGTACTATTATAATCAGGTTGCACTCCAACCCCATCAGAACTCTATCCTCAGCTTACTAAGTGGTATCCTATCTCTTGGTATTACCTAATATTATCAACCTCCTCAAGTAGATTAAGTCTCACAATATAATGTTACACTACCATCAAGAGAATGTATACATATATATATACCTATAAACACATATAAGGCAAATCAGCATTTGAATGCTATAACATACATATGTATATATCAGTATAAATGATCCGTGCCACACAACGAATCAATCGACCATTCTATCAGTCTTAGAATACATATATATCTGTAGGTACTCCTGCCTACGTCTGTAACTCAAAACTTCAATATACACCTCTTGGCACATAAATAGCAAACGATCACTCACCTCTCACTGCGTCGTTCACGCTAATGACAAACACTCTCACCTCCATACAAGTGATCAGTTAGAACTATTTCACTACCCTGACAACTTCAGGTTCCTCAGGGCTTAAACACCAGGATCCTCTGCAGCTCCTCCAGGCTGCTACCATGAAGATTCCTTGAACAACTATGGTGCCTCCCTACTCCTACTAGGGTCATTCACAGCTCTCCTGGCTGCTGCACCATAAATTTCCTCGAATAACTGTGGCACTGTACCACCTCTGCAGAAGCACGTGTCACTCCTCCTCACTGCTTCTTCATAGCTCGGGGTCCTCTCCTCCCCTGCCTTGGAGTCTCATCAACCACTCCCTCTGTGCTGGCTTCCAAGTCCTCAGCAACTTCTTCCCAAAGACAAACCTGCAACCCATTTGCATTCCAATAAATTGTTTCCCTTTTTAACACATAAACAAAATTAATCATACAACATCTTTGTCTCCAATCTCTATCTGTCCTCTACATTTAATGAGAGTGGACTCCCCGTGGGCGAGTCCATGCGCCACCTCGCTGGGCGAGCCTCACTCACGCTGGGAGGGGCCTCCTCCCTCAGGAGCCGGGCTCCTTCAGTTGCCCGCCAGCGCTCAGAGCAGACGGACGTCGCTCCGCGCTCCTCCCACTTCACTCTCTTATTTTAGGCTTTCTGCCATACCAAAACATTTCTAATTTGAAAATAAACATCGCTACTGTCGCTGGGCACACGACCAACTACAAGCAAACACTATGAACTGGCTTAAATCGGGCTTACCACAGATTATCTGGTCGAGGGCGCTTCTCCCTCTGACAACGTCTGACCAGGGCGCTTGTCACAGCCCACAAAACTGTCTCTGGGCGGCTTAATACTCTCTCCTCGCCGTCCAGGACTTGAGACCACACGTCCTCAGCTCGACTCAACAGCTGGAACGTCTGCACCTTCTCTTCTCTTGGAGATAATATCGCTAGGGGTCCCTTCCTGGCGGGAGTTCAACGAAGCGCGGCTTTCCCCCTGCGATGTTCGGCCTCAAGTGAGGTCATCGCCCTCCACAAGCGAGCCTCACGCCTCCAGTAACTTGTCCACATCTTCCAACAAGTCATTTATCTGTTTTCTTGCTCATTGCCCATAATCTCAAACTTTTACATAAATTCAACACACTATTTTACATCTGTGTTATCGCCTCTATAATTCCTGGACCTTCCAGTTAGGTCAGGCTTGCTGAATAACTCTCAAAGGGTGAGACTCGTTTCTCCAGCAGGCTGAGATCATAACACTATGTTGGGAGTGTAATAGTCATGAAGACTATGTTGGGAGTGTAATATTCATGATGACTATTTTGGGAGTGTAATAGTAATGATGACTATTTTGGGAGAGTAATAGTCATGATGATTATGTTGGGAGTGTAATAGTCATGATGACTATGTTGAGAGAGTAATAGTCATGATGACAATGTTGGGTGTGTAATTGTCATGATGACTATGTTGGAAGTGTAATTGTCATGATGACTATGTTGAGAGAGAAATAGTCATGATGACAATGTTGGGAGTGTAATTGTTATGATGACTATGTTGGAAGTGTAATTGCCATGATGACAATGATGGGAGTGTAATAGTCATGATGACTATGTTGGGAGAGTAATTTTCATGATGACTATGTTAGGAGTGTAATTGTCATGATGTCTATGTTGGGAGAGTTATTGTCATGATGACTATGTTAGGAGTATAATAGTCATGATGACTATGTTAGGAGAGTAATACTCATGATGACTATTTTTGGAGAATAATAGTCATAATGACTATGTTAGGAGTGTAATTGTCATGATGACTATGTTGGGAGAGTAATAGTCATGATGGCTATGATGGGAGTGTAATAGTCATGATGACTATGTTGGGAGAGTAATAGTCATGATGACTATGTTGAGTTTTTATAGTCATAATGACCATGTGGGAGAGTAATAGTCATGATGACTATGTTGAGAGTGTAATTGTCATGATGACTATGTTGGAAGTGTAATTGTAATCGTCATCATGACGTCAACATCGTCATGATGACGATGTTGGGAGAGTAATAGTCATGATGACTATGTTGAGTTTTTATAGTCTTGATGACGATGTTGGGAGTGTAATTGTCATGATGACTATGTAGGGAGTGTAATAGTCATGATGACTATGTTGGGAGTGTAATAGTCATGATGAATATGATGGGAGTCTAATAGTCATGATGACTATGTTGTGAGGGTAATAGTCATGAAGACTATGTTGGGAGTCTAATAGTCATGAAGACTATGTTGGGAGTGTAATATTCATGATGATTATGTTGGGAGTGTAATAGTCATGATGACTATGTTGGAAGTGTAATTGTCAAGATGACTATGTTGAGAGAGAAATAGTCATGATGACAATGTTGGGAGTGTAATTGTCATGATGACTATGTTGGAAGTGTAATTGCCATGATGACAATGATGGGAGTGTAATAGTCATGATGAATATGTTGGGAGAGTAATTTTCATGATGACTATGTTAGGAGTGTAATAGTCATGATGACTATGTTGGGAGAGTAATTGTCATGATGACTATGTTAGGAGTATAATAGTCATGATGACTATGTTAGGAGAGTAATACTCATGATGACTATTTTTGGAGAATAATAGTCATAATGACTGTGTTAGGAGTGTAATTGTCATGATGACTATGTTGGGAGTGTAATAGTCATGATGACTATGTTGGGAGTGTAATAGTAATGATTACTATGTTGAGAGTGTAATAGTCATGATGACTATATTGTGAGTGTAATAGCCATGATGACTATGTTGGGAGTGTAATACACATGATGACTATGTTGGGAGTGTAATAGTCATGACGACCATGTTGGGAGAGTAATAGTCATGATGACTATGTTGAGTTTTTATAGTCATAATGACCATGTTGGGAGAGTAATAGTCATGATGACTATGTTGAGAGTGTAATAGTCATGATGACGATGTTGGGAGAGTAATAGTCATGATGACTATGTTGAGTTTTTATAGTCTTGATGACGATGTTGGGAGTGTAATTGTCATGATGACTATGTAGGGAGTGTAATAGTCATGATGACTATGTTGGGAGTGTAATAGTCATGATGAATATGATGGGAGTCTAATAGTCATGATGACTATGTTGTGATGGTAATAGTCATGAAGACTGTGTTGGGAGTGTAATAGTCATGAAGACTATGTTGGGAGTGTAATATTCATGATGACTATTTTGGGAGTGTAATAGTAATGATGACTATTTTGGGTGTGTAATTGTCATGATGACTATGTTGGAAGTGTAATTGTCATGATGACTATGTTGAGAGAGAAATAGTCATGATGACAATGTTGGGAGTGTATTGTTATGATGACTATGTTGGAAGTGTAATTGTCATGATGACAATGATGGGAGTGTAATAGTCATGATGACTATGTTGGGAGAGTAATTTTCATGATGACTATGTTAGGAGTGTAATAGTCATGATGACTATGTTGGGAGAGTAATTGTCATGATGACTATGTTAGGAGTATAATAGTCATGATGACTATGTTAGGAGAGTAATACTCATGATGACTATGTTTGGAGAATAATAGTCATAATGACTATGTTAGGAGTGTAATTGTCATGATGACTATGTTGGGAGTGTAATAGTCATGATGACTATGTTGGGAGTGTAATAGTAATGATGACTATGTTGAGAGTGTAATAGTCATGATGACTATATTGGGAGTGTAATAGTCATGATGACTATGTTGGGAGTGTAATACACATGATGACTATGTTGGGAGTGTAATAGTCATGATGACCATGTTGGGAGAGTAATAGTCATGATGGCTATGATGGGAGTGTAATAGTCATGATGACTATGTTGGGAGAGTAATAGTCATGATGACTATGTTGAGTTTTATAGTCATAATGACCATGTTGGGAGAGTAATAGTCATGATGACTATGTTGAGAGTGTAATTGTCATGATGACTATGTTGGAAGTGTAATTGTAATCGTCATCATGACGTCAACATCGTCATGATGACGATGTTGGGAGAGTAATAGTCATGATGACTATGTTGAGTTTTTATAGTCTTGATGACGATGTTGGGAGTGTAATTGTCATGATGACTATGTAGGGAGTGTAATAGTCATGATGACTATGTTGGGAGTGTAATAGTCATGATGAATATGATGGGAGTCTAATAGTCATGATGACTATGTTGTGAGTGTAATAGTCATGAAGACTATGTTGGGAGTGTAATAGTCATGAAGACTATGTTGGGAGTGTAATATTCATGATGATTATGTTGGGAGTGTAATAGTCATGATGACTATGTTGGAAGTGTAATTGTCATGATGACTATGTTGAGAGAGTAATAGTCATGATGACAATGTTGGGAGTGTAATTGTCATGATGACTATGTTGGAAGTGTAATTGTCATGATGACAATGATGGGAGTGTAATAGTCATGATGACTATGTTGGGAGAGTAATTTTCATGATGACTATGTTAGGAGTGTAATAGTCATGATGACTATGTTGGGAGAGTAATTGTCATGATGACTATGTTAGGAGTATAATAGTCATGATGACTATGTTAGGAGAGTAATACTCATGATGACTATGTTTGGAGAATAATAGTCATAATGACTATGTTAGGAGTGTAATTGTCATGATGACTATGTTGGGAGTGTAATAGTCATGATGACTATGTTGGGAGTGTAATAGTAATGATGACTATGTTGAGAGTGTAATAGTCATGATGACTATATTGGGAGTGTAATAGTCATGATGACTATGTTGGGAGTGTAATACACATGATGACTATGTTGGGAGTGTAATAGTCATGACGACCATGTTGGGAGAGTAATAGTCATGATGACTATGTTGAGTTTTTATAGTCATAATGACCATGTTGGGAGAGTAATAGTCATGATGACTATGTTGAGAGTGTAATAGTCATGATGACGATGTTGGGAGAGTAATAGTCATGATGACTATGTTGAGTTTTTATAGTCTTGATGACGATGTTGGGAGTGTAATTGTCATGATGACTATGTAGGGAGTGTAATAGTCATGATGACTATGTTGGGAGTGTAATAGTCATGATGACTATGTTGGGAGTGTAATAATCATGATGACTATGTTGAGAGTGTAATAGTCATGATGACTATATTGGGAGTGTTATAGTCATGATGACTATGTTGGGAGTGTAATAGTAATGATGACTATGTTGAGAGGGTAATAGTCATGAAGACTATGTTGGGAGTGTAATAGTCATGAAGACTATGTTGGGAGTGTAATTTTCATGATGACTATTTTGGGAGTGTAATAGTAATGATGACTATTTTGGGAGAGTAATAGTCATGATGATTATGTTGGGAGTGTAATAGTCATGATGACTATGTTGAGAGAGTAATAGTCATGATGACAATGTTGGGAGTGTAATTGTCATGATGACTATGTTGGAAGTGTAATTGTCATGATGACTATGTTGAGAGAGAAATAGTCATGATGACAATGTTGGGAGTGTAATTGTTATGATGACTATGTTGGAAGTGTAATTGCCATGATGACAATGATGGGAGTGTAATAGTCATGATGACTATGTTGGGAGAGTAATTTTCATGATGACTATGTTAGGAGTGTAATTGTCATGATGTCTATGTTGGGAGAGTTATTGTCATGATGACTATGTTAGGAGTATAATAGTCATGATGACTATGTTAGGAGAGTAATACTCATGATGACTATTTTTGGAGAATAATAGTCATAATGACTATGTTAGGAGTGTAATTGTCATGATGACTATGTTGGGAGTGTAATAGTCATGATGACTATGTTGGGAGTGTAATAGTAATGATTACTATGTTGAGAGTGTAATAGTCATGATGACTATATTGGGAGTGTAATAGTCATGATGACTATGTTGGGAGTGTAATACACATGATGACTATGTTGGGAGTGTAATAGTCATGACGACCATGTTGGGAGAGTAATAGTCATGATGGCTATGATGGGAGTGTAATAGTCATGATGACTATGTTGG
The DNA here is from genome assembly GCA_020271785.1 of Procambarus virginalis. Classification (NCBI taxonomy): domain Eukaryota; kingdom Metazoa; phylum Arthropoda; class Malacostraca; order Decapoda; family Cambaridae; genus Procambarus; species Procambarus virginalis. The sequence goes on along the minus strand of WNGS01001110.1, from coordinate 19,742 downwards.
GAGAGTAATAGTCATGATGACTATGTTGAGTTTTTATAGTCATAATGACCATGTTGGGAGAGTAATAGTCATGATGACTATCTTGAGAGTGTAATTGTCATGATGACTATGTTGGAAGTGTAATTGTAATCGTCATCATGACGTCAACATCGTCATGATGACGATGTTGGGAGAGTAATAGTCATGATGACTATGTTGAGTTTTTATAGTCTTGATGACGATGTTGGGAGTGTAATTGTCATGATGACTATGTAGGGAGTGTAATAGTCATGATGACTATGTTGGGAGTGTAATAGTCATGATGAATATGATGGGAGTCTAATAGTCATGATGACTATGTTGTGAGGGTAATAGTCATGAAGACTATGTTGGGAGTCTAATAGTCATGAAGACTATGTTGGGAGTGTAATATTCATGATGATTATGTTGGGAGTGTAATAGTCATGATGACTATGTTGGAAGTGTAATTGTCAAGATGACTATGTTGAGAGAGAAATAGTCATGATGACAATGTTGGGAGTGTAATTGTCATGATGACTATGTTGGAAGTGTAATTGCCATGATGACAATGATGGGAGTGTAATAGTCATGATGAATATGTTGGGAGAGTAATTTTCATGATGACTATGTTAGGAGTGTAATAGTCATGATGACTATGTTGGGAGAGTAATTGTCATGATGACTATGTTAGGAGTATAATAGTCATGATGACTATGTTAGGAGAGTAATACTCATGATGACTATTTTTGGAGAATAATAGTCATAATGACTATGTTAGGAGTGTAATTGTCATGATGACTATGTTGGGAGTGTAATAGTCATGATGACTATGTTGGGAGTGTAATAGTAATGATTACTATGTTGAGAGTGTAATAGTCATGATGACTATATTGTGAGTGTAATAGCCATGATGACTATGTTGGGAGTGTAATACACATGATGACTATGTTGGGAGTGTAATAGTCATGACGACCATGTTGGGAGAGTAATAGTCATGATGACTATGTTGAGTTTTTATAGTCATAATGACCATGTTGGGAGAGTAATAGTCATGATGACTATGTTGAGAGTGTAATAGTCATGATGACGATGTTGGGAGAGTAATAGTCATGATGACTATGTTGAGTTTTTATAGTCTTGATGACGATGTTGGGAGTGTAATTGTCATGATGACTATGTAGGGAGTGTAATAGTCATGATGACTATGTTGGGAGTGTAATAGTCATGATGACTATGTTGGGAGTGTAATAATAATGATGACTATGTTGAGAGTGTAATAGTCATGATGACTATATTGGGAGTGTTATACTCATGATGACTATGTTGGGAGTGTAATAGTAATGATGACTATGTTGAGAGGGTAATAGTCATGAAGACTATTGTCGCGGTGGTGGATTTGGTGGTGTTACCGCTGACGGACCACCCAACCCACAACTCGACAAATGCTCATATTTCACTAGGAGATCACACTAGGCACTTGTGGCCCTTGGAGAGGGGCTCAACGTCACACGTTTAGGGGATGCGGCTCCAACACGCAGCCTTGTTGTCACGTGCACACACCCACTCGAGCCGCTGTGACTCCCCACTCTCTCCTTATGGAATATGACCTCCTCAATCCCCTTTATCTTACTAGACTTCTGTCTTACCCTGTCCACAGCAGTGGTTCCTGTTTCTTGCTCTCTCTCTCTCCTTCTTTACTATTTCCTGGGAAGCCTCACTGGGACAAGTGCAAACACCAGCAAATTTGAATACATTTACTGGACGAAGTACATAACAATACACGCATACATATAATAATAATGATGAATCCTATACTCTGTACTATTATAATCAGGTTGCACTCCAACACCATCAGAACTCTATCCTCAGCTTGCTAAGTGGTATCCTATCTCTTGGTATTACCTAATATTATCAACCTCCTCAAGTAGATTAAGTCTTACAATATAATGTTACACTACCATCAAGAGAATGTATACATATATATATACCTATAAACACATATAAGGCAAATCAGCATTTGAAAGCAATAACATACATATATATATATCAGTATAAATGATCCGTGCCACACAACGAATCAATCGACCATTCTATCAGTCTTAGAATACATATATATCTGTAGGTACTCCTGCCTACGTCTGTAACTCTAAACTTCAATATACACTTCTTGGCACATAAATAGCAAACGATCACTCACCTCTCACTGCGTCGTTCACGCTAATGACAAACACTCTCACCTCCATACAAGTGATCAGTTAGAACTATTTCACTACCCTGACAACTTCAGGTTCCTCAGGGCTTAAACACCAGGATCCTCTGCAGCTCCTCCAGGCTGCTACCATGAAGATTCCTTGAACAACTATGGTGCTTCCCTACTCCTACTAGGGTCATCCACAGCTCTCCTGGCTGCTGCACCATAAATTTCCTCGAATAACTGTGGCACTTCACCACCTCTGCAGAAGCACGTGACACTCCTCCTCACTGCTTCTTCATAGCTCGGGGTCCTCTCCTCCCCTGCCTTGGAGTCTCATCAACCACTCCCTCTGTGCTGGCTTCCAAGTCCTCAGCAACTTCTTCCCCAAAGACAAACCTGCAACCCATTTGCATTCCAATAAATTGTTTCCCTTTTTAACACATAAACAAAATTAATCATACAACATCTTTGTCTCCAATCTCTATCTGTCCTCTACATTTAATGAGAGTGGACTCCCCCGTGGGCGAGTCCATGCGCCACCTCGCTGGGCGAGCCTCACTCACGCTGGGAGGGGCCTCCTCCCTCAGGAGCCGGGCTCCTTCAGTTGCCCGCCAGCGCTCAGAGAAGACGGACGTCGCTCCGCGCTCCTCCCACTTCACTCTCTTATTTTAGGCTTTCTGCCATACCAAAACATTTCTAATTTGAAAATAAACATCGCTACTGTCGCTGGGCACACGACCAACTACAAGCAAACACTATGAACTGGCTTAAATCGGGCTTACCACAGATTATCTGGTCGAGGGCGCTTCTCCCTCTGACAACGTCTGACCAGGGCGCTTGTCACAGCCCACAAAACTGTCTCTGGGCGGCTTAATACTCTCTCCTCGCCGTCCAGGACTTGAGACCACACGTCCTCAGCTCGACTCAACAGCTGGAACGTCTGCACCTTCTCTTCTCTTGGAGATAATATCGCTAGGGGTCCCTTCTGGCGGGAGCTCGACGAAGCGCGGCCTCTCCCCTGCGATGTCTGGCCTCAAGTGAGGTCATCGCCCTCCACAAGCGAGCCTCACGCCTCCAGTAACTTGTCCACATCTTCCAACAAGTCATTTATCTGTTTTCTAGTTCATTGCCCATAATCTCAAACTTTTATATAAATTCAACACACTATTTTACATCTGTGTTATCGCCTCTATAATTCCTGGACCTTCCAGTTAGGTCAGGCTTGCTGAATAACTCTCAAAGGGTGAGACTCGTTTCTCCTGCAGGCTGAGATCATAACACTCCCCTCCCCTTATTTTTGAGAGTTATTCCAGTGGCAAAGCTCGGGATAATACATCCGCCACCACACTGTCTCGTTCTCCAACCGATTGGTTCGACCGGTTGATCTGCTTACGTACTCTTCAGAGTCTACAACTACTTCATTGCACCTTGCAACATCTGGCTCACAACTCGCCCGAAACATGATCTTCTCACAAACGATTTGACTTCCCTGACACCTCTTGGCTAGGCTGTCCTCCTTGGACGCCTGCACTCCATCGGTCAACTCTACTTATTGTTTCCACCCTCCGTTTCCTTGTCTTCTTCTCTTCACGTCCAGAGTCAGACATCTACTGTCTGTACCTCCTCTGTCGTCTTCACACTTCCATATACTGCCATTATACTTTCGTCTCCTGCCATCATACTTCACTCCCTCGTCTTCACCGACGATCCTCCCTTTCGTCTCCTCATTTATCCGAGACCTCATCCTGTTTGACTTCCATCGAGTCCTCGGCTTTCTTCTACTCCTCCATGCTTGTATCATCATCCTCTTCCCACACTTCTCGCCTCTATACAACTCCATTTCTTCTCCTTCAACTCTTCTTTGTTCCCTGGAAGTTTCTCCGAGCCCTGTACTACATCCAACAGCACTCGATCGTACATGTTGCTTTACCTCTCCTAGAGTGCTCGTAAGCATCTCTCCACACATACTGTCTCTTCTCCTTCCATTTTCTCGGCTATCATTCTTCTTCACTATCTCTCCTCCGCGTTTTCTGTGAAACATGTCAACTCCTGACATCTCAAACAACTTAACTCTACTATCCAAATGCCTCTGTGCTCGTGGACCACTTGACGCTCTACTCCCGTCCTCAGTATGTCCACATCCTTCCTCACTTCTGCTCAGCACAGTTGCATTCACCTTCCGACCCTTAATTTCAGCAGGCTGGGGTCTACTCAGGTTCGCTCTCTTCACATGATTTTTCTTTGGCTGGGCCATCTTCACTTTTGGCCTCACCGAGACTTCATCTTCCTGAGCTGGACCTTCATCAAACAGCCACGCTATATCTACGTCGATATCTTCTATTGGCTGAATAGACACTGTCTCATCTTCTCCAGCGTCTTCCTCGTCGGCCACCTCTGTCTTCATCACTACCGAGACAGGGTACTCAATGGCTTGGCGGTCTCCTGACTCATCTCCTCGGATGTCAGTCAGGTTCACACTCTCAGGTGTCCCACCCGTGCCGTGGCCTTCTGGGCACTCCTCTGGCACAGTCTCCGCTATGACTCTTGGCAACACCTTTGTCCCGCACAAGTCATTCCCCAGGATCATTTGGACTCCTGGAACAGGTATGTCGGGGCACACTCCCAACATCACCTCCGCCGACACATATTCCGACCTTAGCTGGACAGTACAAACGGGCATGTCACTCTCAGACAATAACCCATATACTTTCATCTTTCTCCTGCCAGCTAACCGTCGATCATTCCCAATCAGGCTTCTCGCAATCACGCTCTGATTAGCTCCGGTATCTCTTAAGATACCAACTTCTACCTCAGGTTGGCCTCCTATACTGATCCAACCTTTACTTATGAACGGCCTATACCTCTCGTTCACTAAGTTCACCATCTGTGGTTTGTCTCGGAACACATTAGTATATTTACTTCGGGGGTCACACATGGCCAGGGTCACAATTCTCTTGCCCTGCCGACAATCTCGCATCACGTGACCCAATCCGTTACAGTTGTAACATCTCACCTGGGAAAAGTATCTTCTATATGTACCAGAGTGGTTCTGACTTGTCCACTCGCATGAGAGTTCCTCGGGCCAGGTACACTACTTGCACTCTGTGGGGCTTTACTGGACTCTTGATTTCCTGGATAATGATTTGTTTCTCGTTTAGCTCCTTCATCTTCACTTTCAGACGAAGTGCGCGACCTACTCTTCTGAGTTTTAGGGTACTTACGTTTATCCGCCCATTTATCAAAATTCTTCTCACCCCAGACTCTTCTGGGTCTTTCGTAATTTCTTCCTCCCCAGGCTCCACTGGATCTGCCATTGCTGCGTCTCACCTCATTCTTCACTCTGTTCTCCCTCAAGCTCTTATATGCTTCCGTAATCATGTCCGCCCTATCTGCGGCATCTCTCACCTCCTTTATCCCTGCTTCTTGGATCTTGAACTTTGTTTCGGGATGCATCATCTCCAAGAACTTCTCCATGACCATCAATTGCTTCAGGTCAGCGTAAGATCCAACTCCAGCAGCTTCAATCCACTTCTGGAATCGTCTTTCCAGATCCCTTGCTGTCTCAGCAAACGTACATGCTCCAACTTTGATCATCTCTCTGAAACGCTTCCTATAAGCTTCTGGGGTTAACTGGAACGAGCGCAATATGCTGCTCTTTACTGTGGCATAGTCCTGGCACTCTTCTAGAGACAATTGGGTGTAAGCCTCCCTGGCTGCACCGGTCAATCTTAACTGGACCAGCTGGGCCCATTCCTCCTGTGGCCATTCCTTGATGCTGGCCACCTTCTCAAAGTGCTCGAAAAAGCTCTCTGCCTCTTCTGGAACAAACAAGGGAATGTCCTTCTCCCTAACCCTAACATCTGGTGAGCGTGATACCTGGGTGGTGCTCTCTGGCAACCCATGTTCGATCCTTTGCTCAGCCAAGGTTCTATTCGCTTCTATTTGCATTTGTTTTGTTCTCTCTTTTTCGACCTCTAGTCTTGCTTTCTCCTTTTCTTTCTCCTGTTCCAACTCCAGTTCCCTTACTCTGGTTTTCTCTTTTTCTACTTCCAGCCTGGTTTTCTCTTTTTCTACTTCCAGCCTGGTTTTCTCTTTTTCTTTCTCGGCTTCATTTTTCATCTGGAGTTCTAATTTCATCTTTTCCAGCTGGAACTGTCTCTCCTCACGCTGCATCTGGAGCTCTAACTGGAATCTCTCCAAGCTCCTATTGCGGCTACTCCTGCTACTGCGGCTACTCTTGCTGCTCCTACTCGATCCCTGGGATCTCACTTCATCCAGCCCATCATCCTCCTTTCCACTTTCAGCTCCTCTCTGGGCTCCTAGCTCTGCCGCTTCGCTTTTGGCTCTTAACTGCCTAAGGATCTCATCCTTCATCCCAGCCACTTTAGATGCTTTCAACCTAAAGCCACACTTTTCTGCTATCTGTTTTAATTGATCCCTCGTGCAACCTTCCAAGTCCTCAGGCTTGCCTGATTCCACAAATGCTTGCACCTTATCCATCTTGTCCTGTGAGTCTTCCCAAGAGAGAGAATATACACCTGCGGTCACACAGTTTATCTATTTCAGCAAGGGTGTACAAATCCACTCTTGGACAGGGTGTGGGTGTGTCAGTTCACTCTCCCGGACAGGCCCCCAATTTTGTGCGGTGGTGGATTTGGTGGTGTTACCGCTGACGGACCACCCAACCCACAACTCGACAAATGCTCATATTTCACTAGGAGATCACACTAGGCACTTCTGGCTCTTGGAGAGGGGCTCAACGTCACACGTTTAGGGGATGCGGCTCCAACACGCAGCCTTGTTGTCACGTGCACACACCCACTCGAGCCGCTGTGACTCCCCACTCTCTCCTTATGGAATATGACCTCCTCAATCCCCTTTATCTTCCTAGACTTCTGTCTTACCCTGTCCACAGCAGTGGTTCCTGTTTCTTGCTCTCTCTCTCTCTCCTTCTTTACTATTTCCTGGGAAGCCTCACTGGGACAAGTGCAAACACCAGCAAATTTGAATACATTTACTGGACGAAGTACATAACAATACACGCATACATATAATAATAATGATGAATCCTATACTCTGTACTATTATAATCAGGTTGCACTCCAACACCATCAGAACTCTATCCTCAGCTTGCTAAGTGGTATCCTATCTCTTGGTATTATTATCAACCTCCTCAAGTAGATTAAGTCTTACAATATAATGTTACACTACCATCAAGAGAATGTATACATATATATATACCTATAAACACATATAAGGCAAATCAGCATTTGAAAGCAATAACATACATATATATATATCAGTATAAATGATCCGTGCCACACAACGAATCAATCGACCATTCTATCAGTCTTAGAATACATATATATCTGTAGGTACTCCTGCCTACGTCTGTAACTCTAAACTTCAATATACACTTCTTGGCACATAAATGGCAAACGATCACTCACCTCTCACTGCGTCGTTCACGCTAATGACAAACACTCTCACCTCCATACAAGTGATCAGTTAGAACTATTTCACTACCCTGACAACTTCAGGTTCCTCAGGGCTTAAACACCAGGATCCTCTGCAGCTCCTCCAGGCTGCTACCATGAAGATTCCTTGAACAACTATGGTGCCTCCCTACTCCTACTAGGGTCATCCACAGCTCTCCTGGCTGCTGCACCATAAATTTCCTCGAATAACTGTGGCACTTCACCACCTCTGCAGAAGCACGTGACACTCCTCCTCACTGCTTCTTCATAGCTCGGGGTCCTCTCCTCCCCTGCCTTGGAGTCTCATCAACCACTCCCTCTGTGCTGGCTTCCAAGTCCTCAGCAACTTCTTCCCCAAAGACAAACCTGCAACCCATTTGCATTCCAATAAATTGTTTCCCTTTTTAACACATAAACAAAATTAATCATACAACATCTTTGTCTCCAATCTCTATCTGTCCTCTACATTTAATGAGTGGACTCCCCCGGGGGCGAGTCCATGCGCCCCTCGCTGGGCGAGCCTCACTCACGCTGGGAGGGGCCTCCTCCCTCAGGACCGGCTCCTTCAGTTGCCGCTCACCGGCTCAGCCCGCAGAGAAGACGGACGTCGCTCCACGCGCGCTCCTCCTTCACACTCTCTTATTTTAGGCTTTCTGCCATACCAAAACATTTCTAACTTTGAAATAAACATCGCTACTGTCGCTGGGCACACGACCAACTACAAGCAAACACTATGAACTGGCTTAAATCGGGCTTACCACAGATTATCTGGTCGAGGGCGCTTCTCCCTCTGACAACGTCTGACCAGGGCGCTTGTCACAGCCACACAAAACTGTCTCTGGGCGGCTTAATACTCTCTCCTCGCCGTCCAGGACTTGAGACACACGTCGTCTCAGCTCGACTCAACAGCTGGAACGTCTGCACCTTCTCTTCTCTTGGAGATAATATCGCTAGGGGTCCCTTCCTGCGGGAGCTTCAACGAAGCGCGGCTTTCCCCTGCGATGTTCTGGCCTCAAGTGAGGTCATCGCCCTCCACAAGCGAGCCTCACGCCTCAGTAACTTGTCCACATCTTCCAACAAGTCATTTATCTGTTTCTAGTCCATTGCCCATAATCTCAAACTTTTATATAATGCAACACACTATTTTACATCTGTGTTATCGCCTCTATAATTCCTGGACCTTCCAGTTAGGTCAGGCTTGCTGAATAACTCTCAAAGGGTGAGACTCGTTTCTCTGCAGGCTGAGATCATAACACTATNTGGGAGTGTAATAGTCATGATGACTATGTTGGGAGTGTAATAGTCATGATGACTATGTTGGGAGTGTAATAGTCATGATGACTATGTTGGGAGAGTAATAGTCATGATGACTATGTTTGGAGAGTAATAGTCATGATGACTATGTTGGGAGTGTAATAGTCATGATGACTATGTTGGGAGTGTAATAGTCATGATGACTATGTTGGGAGCGTAATAGTCATGATGACTGTGTTGGGAGAGTAATAGTCATGATGACTACGCTGGGAGTGTAATAGTCATGAAGACTATGTTGGAAGTGTAATTTCATGATGACTATGTTGGGGGGTGTAATAGTAATGATGACTATGTTGGGAGTGTAATTGTCGTGATGACTATGTTGGGGGGTGTAATAGTAATGATGACTATGTTGTGGGGTGTAATAGTAATGATGACTATGTTGGGAGTGTAATAGTCATGATGACTATGTTGGGAGTGTAATTATCATGATGACTATATTGGGGGGTGTAATAGTCATGAGGACTATGTTGGGGGTGCAATAGTCATGAGAACTATGTTGGGAGTGTAATAGTCATGATGACTATGTTGGGAGTGTAATAGTAATGATGACTATGTTACGAGAGTAATAGTCATGATGACTATGTTGGGAGTGCAATAGTCATGAGGACTATGTTGGGAGAGTAATAGTCATGATGACTATGTTGGGAGAGCAATAGTCATGATGACAATGTTGGGAGTGTAATAGTCATGATGACTATGTTCGGAGTGTAATAGTCATGATGACAATGTTGGGAGTGTAATAGTCATGATGACTATGTCGGGAGTGTAATAGTCATGAAGACTATGTTGGGAGAGTAATACTCATGATGACTATGTTTGGAGAGTAATAGTCATAATGACTATGTTAGGAGTGTAATTGTCATGATGACTATGTTGGGAGTGTAATAGTCATGATGACTATGTTGAGAGTGTAATAGTAATGATGACTATGTTGGGAGTGTAATAGTCATGATGACTATGTTGGGAGTGTAATAGTCATGATGACTATGTTGGGAGTGTAATAGTCATGATGACTATGTTGGGAGAGTAATAGTCATGATGACTATGTTGAGTTTTTATAGTCATGATGACTATGTTGGGAGTGTAATAGTAATGATGACTATGTTGGGAGTGTAATAGTCATGATGACCATGTTGGGAAAGTAATAGTCATGATGGCTATGTTGGGAGTGTAATAGTCATGATGACTATGTTGGGAGAGTAATAGTCATGATGACTATGTTGAGTTTTTATAGTCATGATGACGATGTTGGGAGTGTAATAGTCATGATGACTATGTTGGGAGTGTAATTGTCATGATGACTGTGTTGGGAGTGTAATAGTCATGATGACAATGTTGGGAGTGTGATAGTCATGATGACTATGATGAGATTCTAATAGTCATGATGACTATGTTGGGAGTGTAATAGTCATGATGACTATGTTGGGAGTGTAATAGTCATGATGACTATATTGGGAGTCTAATAGTCATGATGACTATGATTGAAGTCTAATAGTCATGATGACTATGTTGGGAGTGTAATTGTCATGATGACTATGATAGAAGTCTAATAGTCATGATGACTATGTTGGGAGTGTAATAGTCATGATGACTATGTTGGGAGTGTAATAGTCATGATGACTATGTTGGGAGTGTAATAGTCATGATGACTATGTTGGGAGTGTAATAGTCATGATGACTATGTTGGGAGTGTAATAGTCATGATGACTATGTTGGGAGTGTAATAGTCATGATGACTATGTTGGGAGTGTAATAGTCATGATGACTATGTTGGGAGTGTAATTTCATGATGACTATGTTGGG
>WNGS01001109.1:0-16767 GCA_020271785.1 Procambarus virginalis | reverse complement strand
ACTGCGCACCTATTTTTGGCAAAAACTTCATAGTGCAATTGTTAAGGACATATTTTTTTATGTTTTGTAAATGTTCAGGTAAAGTTAATGTCAAAATGTTTCCAAACTTGATATTTTCATTTCAGAACACAAAGAGTGATGAGAACATTAAAAAAACATTAAAATATAGCCTAATTAACACTTTCAGCCGCCCGGCGAACGAGGGAAAAAAAAACGTAAGTGCTCCCGGCGGTTTTGTCGCTTAAGCGGCCAAACAAAAATGTGTATACTCTTTTTACTCTTCTGACGTTAGTTCTCGAGCTACGTATTTCATTTTGGTACCAATGTGTTCGCAATAAAATTCTCTAGAAGAACATCAGTAAAAAGGTCACTAAAAGTATAGGGAGACCAGCACCAAATAAAGAACTACGTAGATGACTCGCCGTGAGCGCAAAACGGCAACAAAATGTTTCTACTCTTGGGATTGTTGTCAACTCCACACTTGTCCTACAGCGTTAATTTTGGTATCAATGGATTCGCAATGAAATTCCCAACACAGAGATATGAATATAAACGTAGAATCATAGTCGCGGCCCACCCGCAAGAGTGTGGGAAGTGGTGGAACTGTTACCGGTATCGGTGACGCAACGACACAAGCGCGATACGGTGCTTCGAAAGTATATACTTATTTGACTGTCCTGACATTATTTTTGTATGTACGTCATTCGTTTTTGTGTCAATGTGTTCCCAATAGAATGTTCTATAAGCACGTAGGTAAAAAGATCAACAAAGCGTAAGTTAGAATAGCGCCAAATATAAAACAACGCTGGAACATATCAGTGAGCGTCAAACACACACGAAATGTTTATACTATTGTTATGTTTTTCAAGTTTATACTTGTTGCACACAGTTATTTTTGGTTGTACATGGATCGGAATAAAATTCCCTAAACAGACATATGCATATAATAAATGATAAGGTGTAAACATGCCCAGTATAAACGGCTAAAGTCACCCCACCTGCAACCCGTTTGGGACACTCTTGCAGACACGCAACACCCCGAAAAAAATCTATGAAGTTTCGAGTCTACTTACGGCAGTTTATGGGATACAGTGTTCATTCTGGTATCAAAATACTCCCAATAAGTTATACTACAAGAAATTGGACAAAATAGGTGTACTTACCAAGAAAAAACTGGTTGTGGAAGAGTAAGTTGAGCAAATTTTCTTCACTCCACCTTCTTCAGGACAACATTCCTGAAGTTGCTCAACAGATGTTTTGTAGGTGGAGTGAAGCTGTTGCGGGTGGTTACTTCTTCACCACCCAATACACTCTTTTCCGGTGGTAACTGGTGTAGCAGGGAATAACACAGAGTGCAACGTTACAGGTCTTGCATCCAATGTTGGTGTCCTTCCTTTTACCGGACCGTGCACAGACATGACACTTGAGACGTTTTGGCAGTTTGTAAAGTTCATGTTTCAGTTTGTAGTTCAGGCGATGTTCAGAATCAACAATAGGGCCACGTCTTCTCGGTGTTGGTTGAGCATTTGAGTCAGTCATCTGACAAAACCGACTCGTCAAATGGCAGTGTGCCAGACATCTCGGGTTCTGAGTCCGTTCCTGCGTCAGCTTGAGGTGTTGAAGTAAATAAAGGCCGCCTCACACCAGATGGTCCAGGAGTTTGCACGGCGTCAGCATAGGCAGGACCTGTGTCATCATTTATGTCTGGAGCGTGCTGCAAGTGATGAGATACTGTTGCTATTTCAGGCCAATCTTCCGTGTCCCAGTGCAATAGGGCCCAAATTGCCTATTTATCTATATCCCAAATTGACCACTCACTTGTCTTTCCACAGTAGAATGAAGGTGTTATCTTTGCGGCGGTATATGGTGGTATCCAGTGGAAATTTAGCCTTGGCTATAGTTTGCAATTCCTTTGGGGCGCTGCGTAGCAGTCTAATTGTGCCACATGTGTACACCCCAAGTTAGTTTTCTAGGTGGTTTACATGCACCACGTGTGCGCCTAGATGGAGGAGGAGGAGGGAGTAGCGGTGCCTCATCCTCCTCTGTGAGGTGCTCGGTCTCCTCATCACTCGTTGATGTATCATTCGCTCTTTGGACGCCACTATAATCGTTGTAGTCATCCAAATCATCTTCAAGTCCTTCAACATCACCTGCATCATACTCAGCTTCTGATAAAGCTGCCACAACTTCAGGAATTTTCGTGGGTGTGAGTTTCATTCCCTTGAACTTTTGATAAATCATAGTTATTCTGTCCTCTTTCGAGGACTTGGACACTTCCTTGGGCGTAGAACGGCTTGGGCCTTGACCTGGATCCATTGTTGATGAATGTATTGGGTATAAAACACACGGAAACGGGTATAAATGCAGAAAACCGTTCGAGTTTGGCGCGCGAGGGAAACGTGATCGACTCACGAAACGTGACGAGAAAACATTGGGCCTGTCACGTGACCGGGTAGGCCGACGCGCCATGCGCCCTAGCAGTGAGAAAGAGAACTTCATGGCGCTCAGTTTGAAACAAACCAGAAGTAAATCGGATAAAAATTGAATTTTATACAAATATTTTTACGAAGACATAAATTTGTGTCATGTGTGCATGAGCGGGTAGACGAAACATGACGCACTTTTAAGACAGTGGCATGCGAAAGTGTTAAAAAGAAAACAGAACAACTCTCAAAATGACATTTGTTGGCACGGCCAGTTGAGGAGTTAAAGAGAAACTGGTAACTACAGGCTCATAAACACTACCAGTGAGGTGGAGAAAGTACTGTATTTGAAAAGTAGAACAAATTACCTAATTATTGTTCTAATATACAAACCACCAGCTGCAACAGATGAAGAATTCACTGAGCAGATCCACAAAATAGAGAATAGCCCTGATAACCTGGCAAATCCAGTACTGGATATTATCTTCCCGAGACTTCAATCTACCCACTTTAAGATGGAGAATAGCAAAAAATAACATTATAGCAGGAAATCTACCTGGAAATACCCAATCCTTGGTAAGGGAACTACTGAGATTCTATGACCAATTTTTGCCCAACCAACAGATAACCTCTGTTTGGCTTCCGTTCCTAAGAGTGCCAGCGAGGCCATTATTAGTCTGCTTAAGGGGCCGGGAAATGAAATTTTGCATCTTACTCAAAAGCTTTCAAATTTTTTGTACATAATCTACTAGACACATACTCTAACTTTGTTTAAATAGTCACCAACGTAACTTGAAAAACAAGAAAATGAAAAGTAATTATATAAAGTGTTGAAAATTTCAAATGAGCATGAAAAATATAAATACTGTATCACAGATTGTTCATTTGGGCATTTTTATGCTCTTTGAGGAGCATATGATCTTCATTTTTATTGGTTATTATTATAGGTTTCAGTATACAGTAGTTTACTGTAAAAAAAATTTGTCAATATGGCATTTAAAATATGCACAGAGCTTAGACAAAAAATTTCATAACTCCCAACATTTAGGTTTATGAAAAAAAAAACATAGGATTGTTGAGCTGACAGCTTTACCCATTATATGTGAAAATGGTGAGAATTGGTGAAAACTGGATTTTTGATACCGACTCAAAGTTGAAACTCTAGTTTTAGGGATAGTTAAAGTTTAATTTATCGACAATGAATTAGGTAGTTTAATTCATTAATTTACTTGTATGTTTTAATAAACATTGTTTGGAATTTGTATTCAAATACAGTACAGTATGTGAAAGTTGTAGGTCAATGTGTGTTGAAATAAAATCAAGGAAAAATAACCCTCCCCAAAAATACAAAATATAGGGATAATTATAATGATTCAGGGGATATACATGTATACATTATATAAGTGATAAAGCCCTAATCTGGACCTAGATTCACAAAGCTCATTGTATTTCTTTGTAAGTATGTGTGGTACGGGGCTTTGGGGGGATGGCTCAGCCCCGGGCCCTGCTGTGGAGGTTCCCGGGGTTGGGGAGGGGTTACCTGAGAGGCCTTGGCCCCATTTGCCCCGCTTGGGTTTTTGTGCCCTCGGAGCGGAGCTTGCAGTTCCTCAGTGTGGGGTTTTCCTTCCCCCTCTGCGTCCAAGTTGGTTCGGGTCTGCGCCTCTCCGAGTTTGGTTCTGTGTCCCTTAGAGTCCGTCGGTTCCATCATTCCTGTAAGTGCTTCTCACCTCTTTCTTAACCTTTTTCTCTTGGACATATATTGGGATCCCTGCATGACCCTTGGTCAAGGGTGCCATTTGGCCTGTTTGTGCCTCCGTGAATTTGTGCTTGCTTCTCACGATTCTCGAAGGTTTGCGAAACTCTTTGATGCTTACAATATTATTGGAACATCTGATGACTTCTGGTGAGGCTTCCATCCAGTCCTTTCTCGGATTTGTTGGTCCTCTTCCGTACTCTTTCTTCTTTCGATTCTGTTTCGCATTATTTTGTATTCACATCGTCTCTCCTTCCTGTCTCGACTTTCCTAATATTTGTTACATACACCTTGCTGGCGCCCTCCCCGAAGACGGGTGGTGCTGTTCGGACTTCAGGCGTAAGGGCCGGGGTGATCGTTTTGTTTCTGGACGGTGTACGCTTGTTGGTGTTCCGCGTTTTTTATTGCGGATTATATGCTGTTCTCGCTCATCTTTTCTCTCCAGTTATAGCCCCCTAGATACTGGCGGTGTTCTGGATTTTATATGTGTGGGATAATCACCTAGTTTTTCTCTGCTTATGAGTGTGGGGTGCCTCAGAGTGGCGCCTCCTCCACCTCTCTACTGCACCTCATCATCTCCTACTAGGCACGCTGCTATGGACATACTCCCCTAGCGATGCTTCTGATGTATTACATGACTCGGCTGTGTCGTGACCCGGTCGTGTGTCCACTCTGCAGGTGAGATTGTACAGTCTGGCGACTTTGTCGGCCACGGGCTGGTTGTCGATTTTTGGTATGGTGTTAGGTGGTGTTGTGTGTTTTGCTTGGCCACTTCCAAGTTCCTGGAAGTTCCCAGAACCCCGGATGGGGCGTATCTGCTCACCCAGGTTGGTTCCTTCCCGGCTTGTTGGATTTGGTTTCCTGGTTTCCTGGCGGGACTTCCTTCTGGTTCTTTGCCAGCCTTAGTTGGGGGCGCTGCTTTGCTCTGTGTCTGATCATGAGAGTCTTCCGTGGCTCCGCCTCTTTTTTGCGAATTGGTCCAGCCCAGTACGAGGCTGGTTTGTTCTTCCCTCGAGTCTTCGTGTCTCGGGTTTTCGTCTCGAGTTTCTCGTCACTTGTGTGGGCCCTAGTGGCTTCATTGTTGGTCTCCCACATGCATGCTTCGTCTTGGTGGCAGTGTGCAGTTTCCTGGAGGTCCATCCGGTTTTCCTATCACTGCATAGGTGTACTTCGGTCTCTGATAGGGTTGTCTTGTCATTCCTTTCGGGGTTGTTCCTGGACCGTCACCTGGTGCCAAATTCTGTCGCCTCGTATTGAGCGGTGCTGGCAGGGCCGCTTCAGTTTGCGTTCGGTGTTGCTGTTCCTTTTGCTCCGTTCCGCTAGCTGTCTAGTGCATTGTTTCACCTCCGGCCTGCTCCTGCGCTTCCGGTGTCATCCTGGTTGTTGGCCCGGGTTGTCTATCTTCTTTTTTCTCCTCAGTTTGTTGTGTCCCCATCAGTTCTTTAGTTTTTTTTTTCGTGTCTCCTTTTCTTGTTGGCGTTGACCCTCTGGGAGTTGTGTCGGGGATTTTCCGGCTCTTCTCTGGTGCCTGTGTTTTTTCTGCTTGTTTGGTCCTGGTGGTAGGTTGGTTGACCAGCAGTCAACACAACACTTTATCACTTTCGCGCTTTGGGCGCGCGAGCGCCTCACTACTCCCACCCCAGGTGGGTTTGGGCATTTCATGGGAGCACGTGGTAATTCTGAAAAGTGTATACTGTACTCTTTTCAACTTTGTCACTTTAATTCTCGCCCTAAGATATTAAATTTGGTATCAATGTGTTTGCAATAAAATTCTATAGAGGAGTAATGCATGTAAACTCCAAAAGCCCGGCTTACCACCTGAAGCAAACAGAAAGTGAGAACGAGTTACCCAGAAGCATGCAAGAGCGATAAAATGTTTACAATCTTTTCACTTTGGTCACCTCAATTTTCGTGCCAGGTCTTTCATTTTGGTCTCAATGGGTTCGCAATAAAATTCTTTACAGGAGTATATGCATATAAAATAAAAAACCGGGTCACACTCCACCCGTGGACAAGTTAAAGACGGGCCACACGTTAGCCGCGAGGTAGTGCCCAGTCGCCCACCCGCTACACTACCAATTTCCGCCCACAAATGTTTAGTATTTTTTAGGTGAAGTGAATAATGGGCGCCTCACACCTGATGGTCTTGGTCTTGATGGTCCGGGTGTTGCAACATTGGCTCCAGCGGCATTGACATCAGCAGCATGTGGGATGTCATAATTTTCCTGAGGCCATTTACTAGGGTTAACCTTGTGATGCTCAGGGCTAATTAGCATTTGTCACCCAAAAAAAAATAAAAAATTTTTTTCATACAAAATTTTTTTTTTCTAAACCTGTTAATTTGTTTTCTCATCTGATCATGAGAAANCGCGGGGATCGTATTCCAGGGACCTGCCCGAAATGCTACGCGTACTAGTGGTTGTACAAGAATGTAACAACTCTTGTATATATAAAAAAAAAAAAAAAAAAAAAAAAAAAAAAAAAAAAAAAAAAAAAAAAAAAAAATAGGTCAAATGAAGGAGTAGGTCTGTATATTAACCCCTGCACTGCGCACCTGTTTTTGGCAAAAACTTCATAGTGCAATTGTTAAGGACATATTTTTTATGTTTTTGTAAATGTTCAGGTAAAGTTAATGTCAAAATGTTTCCAAACTTGATTATTTTCATTTCAGAACACAAAGAGTGATGAGAACATTAAAAAAACATTAAAATATAGCCTAATTAAAAAGAAAAACAGACAACTCTCAAAATGACATTTGTTGGCCGGCACAGTTGAGGAGTTAAAGAGAAACTGGTAACTACAGGGCTCATAAACACTACCAGTGAGGTGGAGAAAGTACTGTATTTGAAAAGTAGAACAAATTACCTAATTATTGTTCTAATATACAAACCACCAGCTGCAACAGATGAAGAATTCACTGAGCAGATCCACAAAATAGAGAATAGCCCTGATAACCTGGCAAATCCAGTACTGGATATTATCTTCCTGAGACTTCAATCTACCCACTTTAAGATGGAGAATAGCAAAAAATAACATTATAGCAGGAAATCTACCTGGAAATACCCAATCCTTGGTAAGGGAACTACTGAGATTCTATGACCAATTTTTGCCCAACCAACAGATAACCTCTGTTTGGCTTCCGTTCCTAAGAGTGCCAGCGAGGCCATTATTAGTCTGCTTAAGGGGCCGGGAAATGAAATTTTGCATCTTACTCAAAAGCTTTCAAATTTTTTGTACATAATCTACTAGACACATACTCTAACTTTGTTTAAATAGTCACCAACGTAACTTGAAAAACAAGAAAATGAAAAGTAATTATATAAAGTGTTGAAAATTTCAAATGAGCATGAAAAATATTAAATACTGTATCACAGATTGTTCATTTGGGCATTTTTATGCTCTTTGAGGAGCATATGATCTTCATTTTTATTGGTTATTATTATAGGTTTCAGTATACAGTAGTTTACTGTAAAAAAATTTGTCAATATGGCATTTAAAATATGCACAGAGCTTAGACAAAAAATTCATAACTCCCAACATTTAAGGTTTATGAAAAAAAAACATAGGATTGTTGAGCTGACAGCTTTACCCATTATATGTGAAAATGGTGAGAATTGGTGAAAACTGGATTTTTGATACCGACTCAAAGTTGAAACTCTAGTTTTAGGGATAGTTAAAGTTTAATTTATCGACAATGAATTAGGTAGTTTAATTCATTAATTTACTTGTATGTTTTAATAAACATTGTTTGGAATTTGTATTCAAATACAGTACAGGATGTGGGAAATTTTACCCACCATATCTAATAATCATCTAAGAAATGTATTATTTCAATATCATATCAAATCATATCTATATCAAATCTATATCATATCAGAATCATATCAGAATCACAATAGATTCACTATATAGCTTGATCCTAGATGATGCCACTATGATCACGTACGCCATAGGGCCCTATAGATGCCTACGTGACTTTGTGCATGATCTCTCAAGGATCCAGAAGCTTCTAGAAGGATTTGTTAATTAAAAATTTATTGGAACATGACGTAGTATCCGGTAGAGATAAAATCGAATCCTTATTAAGAGTCAGTGGTATTATCAAGTACTACTTATAATCTTTAAATCCTATATCTATTTTATTATAATCACATCTTATCTCAATCATAAGTCTAGACTGTAAAAATAATCAATCAATATTCATTGTAAGCTAACCCCTTTTTCAAGGGGGATGGGGGAGGCATCTCGGGAGAGAAGCGCCCACCACAGCCCGAGGGCAGAACACGTATGTTTACACAACAGTGTACACGTGACGGTCCCTTAGCGAACATTTTTGGCTGAGGACACCTTATCTAATATCATTATCACCAGTGAACACTCTCTAGAACTGGGGGAGTACCTGGACAATATATCAACAAGGAAAATCCTAGAACATTTATGTAAAATAAGAGTGAAGTGGAGCATTTAGTGACGCGGTCTCCACCTTCATCCCTAATCTCATCCCTAATCTTCATTGTTATCTTCTGCAACGCAGTCCTATATCCGTAGCAACGCTACTCGTACGTCAACAGCAACGCTACTCGTACGTCAAAACAGCAACGCTGTAATCTAAAATATCGTGCCTAAACTCGCCAAGAGAGTTCTTCAGTCTGGCACACTTGTCAGACAGGCACCCGGCTTCAGCTAAGTTTATTGAATGTTATTACTGTAGCGTATTAGTTGGCCAATTAAAGCTAGTATAACATTAATATTCTATAAGACTGATAGTCGGTAAAAAGGCGAGGCAACGCCTCATATTTCTGTGAGTTTATTATTAATATTGTGGTACAGCAGAATCTTATCCAAGCTCTGAACCTCATGAGTGTCCAGTGTCAGAGAAGATTGTCACAATAAGTAAACAAATAATCATGAGTGTCCAGAGTGTAGGAAGAGATTCAACAAGCTGACTGTATTTAATCATATACATTGATCATATACATTGCAAATACTTGAATATATAAATTAAGTTAACAATTGCTTGCTTAGTTATTTTTTAAGTAATCATATAAGTTCATTTAATTGAATATATTTTAGTACTCAGTAACAGTACTCAGACCATATTTAGGTCATTTATCATACTTTACAATTTACAATTTAAGTGTTGTATTGTTTAAAGTATAAGTGTATTGGCTGTTAATTGCTAAGGTGCTAGGCTAGACTGTGTATGTTTAAATCTCTGATTTAAACAGAGCCAGTGTTCAGTTATATAACTGAATTTATAAATCTTATCCTTGTATAAAATACAAGCTGATGTGAGATACCTGTTGGCAGGTGGACGTGGAACTGCAATCAACCTATCAACTAATTCACTCACCCCACCTGCCCCTTACAGCCCATTATCTGTCATTAGGAAAAGAGGAGCTAGGATTTACGACCCTAGCTAGAGATTTTAGTTGAATTAATTTGCATACAGTAATTTTTTAATTTAGTTCAGTACAAGTCTCTGGTAGTCTCCTCTTATATCAATCACAGCAGGTTTTTCCCACATTTTTGGTCCTTCGAACCTAGATAGTCTAGAAACTAGATAATTATTGGTCCTTTAAACCTAGATAGTCTATAAACTAGACTATATTATTCCAGCAAATACATAAGAAACTTCTTGATTTTGCATTGGAATAATTTTTACATATTCTAGCCTAACCTAGCTATCAGCCAATATTTATCATAGCTATATATCTAAGTAAACAAATTGTTTGCAGTGGCTTAAGCCACCATATCCATTAACTAGTAAGCATTCATATATTAATATTGTGCTGTGTTAAGAAACCACAGTACTTAATCTATCAGTGTCAAAGACAACTGCATATTAATCATATATACTATTATCTACCTCACTTGTGGTAACATACATACATATTTAAGTGTATTATCTAACATTATCTCTAATCAACTGATTTTCAGTGCTGCTCATTACATAATATTCTTTAAAAAAGAATTTTTATCACTGTATGAGCGTTTCATTACATATTATCCATAATCAACTATATCAAACCCTATTACAGGTAAAACCAGTAGGCATTCTACTGTATTTTATCAAGCAACTATTAGGGTAACAGATCTTGTAATAACTTTGCAAAAATAGTGACATTTACTATTTTTAAAAAATTATTACAGGATTTACCAACTTGGTGCATTCGGGTCACAAATCAAATTATCACAGTACTTTTGATAATTGAACACCTGCTACAACCAGATTCCAGGGAGGAAATGAAGGACGATCTTTGGAATCATTACCTAAGTAGACAGGAAAGCTCATTTATCAAAACTCATTAACATCACAAATATTTATCAGAAAAAAGAAAATATCTCGGAATCTCCGAAACTCGGAAAAGGTCAAAATGACTAACAGTATTCCACCAGCTACTGAAACTGAAAAAGAAAAGGACACAAAGTGTCTAAAAAATCACTTGAATCTACAGCCTACAGACCATTTAAATCAGGTGATAGACAAATGTCATCATCACTTGGCTACAATAGTCTACCATTGGGGATTAAGACCAATCTTAATCTCACATCACAATCTGAATGG
Source organism: Procambarus virginalis (assembly GCA_020271785.1). Classification (NCBI taxonomy): domain Eukaryota; kingdom Metazoa; phylum Arthropoda; class Malacostraca; order Decapoda; family Cambaridae; genus Procambarus; species Procambarus virginalis. The sequence continues at coordinate 6,023 of WNGS01001109.1, read as the reverse complement.
CTAAACAGCCCCTCATCACTAATCCACAATCTGAATGGCTAAACAGCCCCTCATCACTAATCTACAATCTGAAAGGCTAACAGCCCATTGACAATGTCAATACAAATATTATCATCCATCTAAGATAACTATCTTAATCCAAGAATATAGTCTTGATCATCTAATCTCATGCTTTCACTGGAGTGAAAGCAGCCTCAGAAAATCTGAAGGCAATCAAGCGTCTCAAAGAGACTTACTTAATAGAAAAGGCAAAGCCGAGAAAAAAAAAAAAGCAAAATGCTTCATCACATCATGAATAATGTAGATACACATTATTACAGATACAATTCATCCTTTAAGGAAATCCTTGGAGGAGTACAAGTGTTACATGCTTGTATGACCTACTTGCATGTAATTACTTACCTACAGGTGTTACATACTTGTAACAACATCTTATCACAAAGCCAAATCTTTGATGGACTTCGAGCTTACGTACAAAGATTACGAAGCCGAGGAAAACTTAGATCTCAAGAAAAAATCACTAAAAGTGAATCCACGGACAAAAACAAAAATGTCCAAACTGGCAGTCCAAAATCAAGGCAACAAAACTCCTCTTCTGCAAAGTGGAAAAAGAGTAATGTTGGCTCTTATGCTATATCCTCCACAGTTAACAGAACTGTAGGAAATCAAGCTCCCAAGACAGATAAGACAAAAGGAGCAGCAAGTGCCCCAAGATGCTTATTCTGTCAAGAAGCACATAGCATTTATCAATGCACAGTTTATGAAGGCCGTGCCAGTCGAATCGATCGACTGAAATCTCTGAACAGGTGCATCCGTTGTCTACGGAAGCACGATACAAGTGAGTGTAACACTCAATTGCAGAACTGCCAATATTGTAATAAAAGTGTACATCACACAGCACTCTGTGGTGATATCAACACTCAATCCAGATCACTTGCTTCCAATAATCAATCTTCATCTCAGGCAAAGCCAAAAGATGATACCACAACAGCAGTACAATTCTGTACAGTAATGAGTAATGTCAATGCCTCAGATACAGAAATTGTTACAACTGCCATATTGCCTACAGCACAGCTAAAACTGTGTAATGAAGGAGTTTGTATTCAAACTAGAGGCTTTTTTGATCAGGGTTCACAGAAAACCTTCATCAGTAAAAAGATGGCAGAAGATTTACAACTTAAATCTTCAAAGCAAGTATCTACATCCATATCAGGGTTTTTTACCAGTTCAGGTCATAGAACCTTTCCGGTAGTACAACTCATGGTCTGCCTGGGTACATCCCAAAGGACAGTCGAAGCCATAGTAGTTGATAAAATCCCTACTGAAATGGAAGTGACTGGTCTGGCAGCCACAATTAAATTCCTAAAAGAAAAAGGAATTCAATTAGCAGATCCTCGGCTCGATTCGGATTACATAGGAGATATCGGAATCCTGATTGGAGCTGACTATTATCATCAATTCATTCTGTCAGAAGAATGTATGGGTATGAAAATACTCAAATCAGCAGGAGGCATATTGTTGACAGGACCTATACTAGATCTTGAACCTTCAACTCCTGAAAAATCACATCATACAGAAACTGTAATCATGGCCTGACTAGGCAAAGATCAATCACCCCTTAAAATCCCCCACATGATTGATGATGGATTGGAATCTGTACATCAATTGTGGGAACTTGATGCTATAGGAATAATTCCTGATCAACCAAGTCCTGATGATGTCTGTGCATACAATCAGTACTTAGAAACTGTACAGTATCATGATGGACAGTACTGGGTAAGGCTACCATGGAAAATCAACCATAAAACCTTACCTACCAATTATCACATGGCTTATAGTCAATTTAAATCTCAATTAGCAAAGCTAAGAAAAAGGCCTGAGCATTTAAAACTCTATCATGAGATTATAGCTCAACAATTACAGAATAAATTCATAGAAGTCGTGAAACACGACAATAAGCAAACAGGCCATTTTTTACCACACATGGCTGTAATGAGAGAATCAAAAACAACTCCTTTACGGATAGTTTTTAACTGTAGCTCTAAATCTGGACCCCAAGGAACCAGTCTAAATGATTGTTTGCAAACAGGTCCAAGTCTAACTCAGAAATTGTATGACATACTGTTGAAGTTTAGACTTAATAAATATGCATATTCAGCAGATATAAGTAAGGCCTTTCTAAGAGTCGGCTTGCAGGAAGAAGATAGAGACTTCACTAAGTTTCTATGGGTAGAGAACCCAGAAGATATCAATAGTCCTATAGTGACTTTCAGATTCTCCTCAGTTCTTTTCGGCGCGACTTCAAGTCCATTTCTGTTGCAAGCAACTCTAGATACTCATCTGAAAAAATCATCAAGTCCCTATAAGGCTGAAATCAGTCAGAATCTATATGTAGATAATTTTCAAGGGACAGTTAACAGTACTACTGAACTGTTACAATTATATCAAGAGGCCAACAAGGAGCTACAAGGTGCCAACATGCCACTACAATCTTGGGCCTCTAATAATGCAACATTGAATAATCAAATAGCAAGAGATTACCCTGAATATCACGTACCAGAATCACAAAAGGTGTTAGGTATGGAGTGGGATTTAATCTCGGACATGATCTCGATCAAATCCGTGCCAGTAAATTATTGCATTGCTACAAAAAGGGATTTACTTTCACAAGTTAGTAAAGTGTTTGACCCACTTGGTCTACTAAATCCTTTAACTATCAAGTGGCGTTTACTGGTGCAAGAAGCTTGGAAGTCTAAAGTTGGTTGGGATGATCCACTACCACTCCAGTTACAAAAAGCTTGGATGGAAATGGCTCAAGAACAAACTTTAGTCGACAAGATAATCTTTCCGAGACACATAGTCGAGGAAAATGATGAAGTAACACTACATGTATTCGCAGACTCGTCAGCCAAAGCTTTTGGAGCTTGTGCTTACTTAGTGACTTCTAATCAATCATATCTTATCACCTCTAAGGCCAGAGTCGCTCCATTAAAAAAGAGGACTTTGCCTCAGATGGAACTAACAGCACTGCTAACAGCCACACGCTTAGCTGTGCATATCAAACAAGTCTTGTCTACCATGAACATCAAAGATGTCATTATATGGTCTGACAATGAAGCTGTTTTACAATGGGTACGAAACGACAACTGTCCGACTCCCTATGTAAAAAATCGCGTCTCGGAAATTAAAGAAATTTCCGCAGGCTTTCAATTGTTGCATGTACCAACAAAAGATAATCCAGCTGATCTCTTATCAAGAGGTATGACGTTTAAACAATTTGCAAAGGCAGATATTTGGTTTTATGGGCCTAGATGGTTAGTGAATGGCAGTTGGCCTGAACAAAAGCCGCACGTCATCACGACACAAACCATAACTACCACCAGGCAGCAAGCTCAAATATCAGTCTTGGATTGTACTCGTTACTCCTCGCTCATCAAATTAATCAATGTAACACAGAACGTGTTTCAATATCTCAGGAAAAAAGGTATAAAATACACTTTTCCTGATGCACTTATCTATTGGGTAAGACAAGCCCAGACAGAAACTTATGGTAAGAACTATGAAAATCTTCCGCATAAGTTAAAACATAATCTCGGTCTGTGGATAGACCAAGAAAATCACAACATTCTGCGTTGTGGAGGGAGACTTAAACACGCAGATGTTAATCTAGATACCGTGCATCCATGGCTTTTACCAAAAAATCATTGGATCACCAGGTTGATTGTGTTACATACACATCAACAAATCATCAAACATGGAGGAGTGTTAGACACACTCACACAAATCAGACAACAGTATTGGATTCCTCAGGGAAGACAGTCAGTCAAATCAATCTTGAAAAATGCATGATATGCCGAAGGTACGATGCAAAAACTTGCTCTTATCCGGGCCACCACCTCTACCAAAGGAACGTGTGGTCCATCTACATCCTTTCGAAACGACCGGAGTAGATTATACAGGAGCAATATATCTAACAGGGACTCCAGATAAGCAACCTATCAAGGCATACATCTGTCTGTTCACCTGTGCTACCACCAGGGCAGTACATTTAGAGGTAACACCCGATATGACTGCTCAATCATTTATTCAAGCTTTCCGCAGATTCGCAGCACGCCGATCATGCCCCAAGCTGATGATTTCAGATAACGGAGCAAACTGGTAAATATAACTGATATCAACAGGAGCGCACTAAATTTTGAAAGAGAAATTGAAAACATGCCCATGCATCGGCCCCAGTCCAGACTCATGGAATTCAATATTTATAAAGAAATGCAAAGTCCGGTAGCACAGGCACTCAGTATAGTGTGGAGGAAGAGCTTGGCAAGGGGGATAGATACCAGATGCACTTAAGTAGCAGACAGCCCCTCTACACAAGGGAGGGAGCAAAGCATTGGCAAAGAATTATAGACCAGTTGCACTAACATCGCACATAATAAAGTATTTGAGAGAGTGATGGAGGAGTCAGGTCACCAATTTATGGAGACCAATGACCTTCACAACCAGGCCAACATGGATTCGAGCGGGAAGATCGTGCCTCTCACAGCTACTTGAGCACTACGATAAAGTCACTGAGGCATTAGAAGAAAAACAGAATGCTGATGTGATATACACGGACTTCGCAAAGGCATTCGATAAATGTGACCATGGCGGATAGCACACAAAATGAAGTCAATGGGAAATAACCGGTAAAGTAGGACGCTGGCTACTCAGTTTTTGTCAAACAGGACTCAGCGAGTAACGGTCAACCATATAAAATCTAGTCCAAGTGCAGTTAAAAGCTCTGTACCTCAGGGTACAGTCCTTGCACCGCTGCTTTTCCTTATTTCATATCAGATATAGACAAAAAATACAAGTCACAGCTTCGTATCATCCTTTGCAGACGACACAAAATCAGCAAGAAAATTACCTCGGCTGAAGACATGAAAAACTTCAAGCTGATATTAAAAGTTTTCGACTGGGCATCAGAAAATAATATGATGTTTAACAGTGACAAAATTCCAGGTACTCAGGTACGGTAAAAATGAGGACCTTAAACATAATACAGGGTACAAAACACAATCAATGTGCCATAGTAGGAAAACAACATGTAAAGGATTTGGGAATAATGATGTCTGACGACCTAACGTTTAGGGAGCATAACCAAGCAAATATTGCGACAGCCAGAAAAATGATAGGATGGATACGAGAACTTTCAAATCCAGGATCCATCACAATGCTTGTACTCTTCAAGTCACTTGTGCTGTCCCGTCTTGAGTACTGTTCAGTACTCATTCCCCTTTAGAGCAGGAGAGATTGCTGAATAGAGGGAATACAGAGAACATATACGGCACGCATAGACGCGATAAAGCACCTAAATTATGGGGAGCGTCTCAAAGCTCTCCAAATGTACTCACTAGAAAGAAGACGAGAGAGATATCAAATAATATACACCTGGAAGATACTGGAGGGCCAGGTCCCAAATCTACACAGTAAAATAACAACGTACTGGATGTGAACGATATGGAAGAAAATGAGAATAGAGCCAGTGAAGAGCAGGGGTGCCATAGGCACAATCAGAGAACACTGTATAAACATCAGAGGTCCGCGGTTGTTCAACGTCCTCCAGCAAGCATAAGAAATATTGCCGGAACAACCGTGGACATCTTCAAGAGGAAACTAGATTTATTCCTCCAAGGAGTTCGGACCAGCGGGCTGTGGGGGTGTGGGCCTGCGGGCCGCTCCAAGCAACAGCCTATGGACCAAACTCTCACAAGTCAAGCCTGGCCTCGGGCGGGCTTGGGGAGTAGAAGAACTCCCAGAACCCATCAAACAGGTATCAAACAGGTAAACTTGGTAGCTGGAGAAGCATGTCTACGGGAAATCTGTCCCATCCTGCAGTTACTTCCACACTGGAACAGCGTCATTGCAGATGGAAATTTTATCCCTCAAGACGCCCATGGCACGGAGGATTTATGAACGGTAATAAGAACTGTCAAAAGATCCTTGAGAAAATCTCTACACCGTCAGAAAATCAATCTCAAGAA
>WNGS01001107.1:41403-51600 GCA_020271785.1 Procambarus virginalis | reverse complement strand
GTTTACTGAGATGGGGAATTAGTATAATTTTCTATGTCATGCATTGGGAGATGAAGTTGGAATTCAACCTCAACCTGCCACTGACCACCCCTGAACTAGTTAACCAGTCAAGTTTGGCGAAGCTAGCCCCAAGCGTCCGCAATCAACCCTCGAACAGACAAAGACACACATACACGATCTGTTTAACATATATAGAAATATAAAAGATAATGTCTGACTGCCTATATGTTAATGGGAGGAGGCTAGATACATGGGACTAGCATTACGAGCCCCCACACAAGAGCTCAAGCCATACCACTTAGAAGGGAGTCTACAGATTCTTGATTAACTTACTGATGCGTGAGATCTCAATTATAGACTGTAATGAGATTTTTAGGGGGCAGAGAGGGAAGGCCACGAAAGTGGTGGGAGGACTGCAAGAGGGACCCGCCAGTGGATTACCTGCAGGACGTGGAAGAGGGAGGCGCTGCAGAAATAACTGCAGGCTGGCATGGAAGATGGACTTAATTCAATTAAGTCGTATTAAGAGGACGCTGCTGCTTGTATTCACCGCCACACAGGACAGAGAGCATACATAAGACAATAGGTCTACATTGTACACTTAAGCACATCTTGTAGATTGCAATCTTATGGAAGTATATATCAGATATTATACATGTTTTAATTTACGTATTTGTAAATTCAACTTTGTTGTTCACTACAGCACAAACCACATTAAATACTTTAATCATAAATGGTCGTACATTTATGATTGATAAAGTTTTCTCCGAAAGAACAGTATATTAATTATTATAAGAGTTACAATAACTGAAGTAATTACACTATTACCAGAACTGGAAACCAAAATCTGTAACAGCTACAAATCATAGCAATGCTGGCTGGACAAAAACATAGTTTTACATTTTATATGATACTTAAAAGTAATGCATAAAGTGAGTGAAATTTATTTGTGCAGTCGGGTTCGTTGTAGACTCACAATTGGGAATTCGGATTACGAATCCCGGCCAGGTTAGAAATGGTAGGTTTTCTTATCAACTAATGGCTCTGTTCACCTAACAGTAAATGAGTACGCAAGAGTATCTGGGTACCTATTTACTATTCAGGTACCCAGCAGTACCTGGCTACCTATTTACTTGGCTTGCTGTGAGCTTGAATCCTGGGGAACGTCAGTAATTCGAACTTAGGGGTAGAGCTGGATATAACCCCATCATGTATATATTCACTGGCTGCGTGTCCCCGGACACAATGAATTGTAATATAAACACAAAGTGAGGTTAAACATTCCATTGGTAAAACATATATTGCCACCATTTACCTTACAAAGTTTGGATGATCAAAAGTAGAACTAATAACAACTCATCATACCCTTCCATAGATATTCGCACATACATTCAGTGTGTTACGTCATCAGATTCTCGGTCTATCCCGGCTATAAAATGACTCCAAATGTACAGCTCGTACAACATCAACCTGACCTCAACTGGAATCAAAATGCCTGTCAGAAATCCATCTCTTTGTGACTGTAGTTCCTTCATAGTTCAAACATCCAGTACGCGGTCTCCCTGGTGACCAGTTGTGTTATCCTGTCCGGTTCACCAGCTGCCCCATTATATAGACTATAGAGCCATATAAAAAAGTTAGATATTGTTAAATAACTATCCTTTGGACCAGGTATAAAGATGACCACATTCACTAATGATGACATTTGTTGGGACCCTCAGGTCTCTAAGAGCATCAAAAATGTTGACAAGTTGGTCCATTGAGGGTATTATGCCCCAGAGACTTGTGACAATACTGTAAACTCTCTGCTCAGTAATTTTAAACTGGCATTTAGATAAAACGAGTCTATAAGTTAAAAGCAATCACAGTAGATCAGGTTGTATTCTTCACTTTATCTTCCATATGTTTCTATCACGTTTTCCATAGCCTCTATGGTCGGTGCGAGTAGAACTAGATCATCAGCATAGCAGAAAACATTGGCTTATGCGACATCCATAAACAGTCCAGATAGAAAGCAAACAAAATTTTACCAAAACAGCACCTAGTTTTACTTCAATTTTAAAGGAGAAATTTTCATGGAAGACATTACTTTATTTCACAGCTAATTTGTATACCCGATAAGAAATATATTAATATCTAGCGATGACGAGCAATGCATTCAAGTTTACCAATTCTCTAAAGAGTTTAGCTTGTTTAACTTTGTCAAAACAACTGGAAGTATTCAGAAACAGAGAGAGAACAGCTCTACCATGTGAGTCGTAGCCCTGAATAGTTTCCACCGCTATAAAACTACAGAGCATTGTAGAGTAACCAGCTCTGAATGTAAATTGAAAATCAGAGGTGTCTTGTTCGTCAGCTAGAACGTCAATGAGTGTGAGATTTTTCATAACAGCAAATTCTAGTTCATCCGTAAACTTTAAACTGAAAGTCTAGATGGGCCTCCGGAGGAAAGGACTGCTTAGCTAACACGCCTAGTGTAGTAAGCTGTTCAGATCCCACTCTAGAGACAAAAGAAAAGTTACGAGGCACAAACAGACGCCGAGACCTCAAAAGTTTGAGATCCCTTAACACTAGGCCGCTGACCTCCGCCATTCACCAGAGATAATCTAACTCATTCACCGGAGCGAATCTAAAGGGTAGGTCACGGGAACTCACAACAATATTTTGTTATGTGGCGCTATGAATTCACCTCTAGACTCAAGAATCAGTCTCAGAGTTATAGCAATAATTTCGGGCAGCGTAGCAGAATATGTAACTCATTAATAGTGCGGGGTGTAACAAAAGACAGTCTTCAACTTAACAACACAGTCTATTCAACAAATACTAAATACTACAACAAGAAAAAATATTACTGTCGTTACTCGAATCCTTCCTGTGACACCTTTACGATAGCTAGACACCAGCCCCGAGAACAGCCGGATCCTACCTGTGATCGCGTTGGGCGGAATTTCAACTAACGTGATCAGTACTGAGTGTTCACAGAGGATGCAATCACGCAATGAGATACTAAGTCTACAATCACAAACTGCAACAACAACAACAAGGTAGGTCAGGAGACAAGTCTCCAGTAACCTCCTATCAGTTGCTTTACGCTGATTGCAGCCCCCCCTGCAAATCCGTTGCAATGCAAACAAACTTTTTTTTACATGCAAGCATGCAAGAGAAATACAATAAATACAATAAAACAAGCGAAATAAAACAAAACAAAACAAGAAACCGCCGGCCAGAAGGGCCGACAGCCCAGTAAACAATTGGTAAAACAAGAGAAGGCAACAAGGTACACATGAGAACAAACACGCAAAACAAAAAAAAATACAAGCAAAACAATAAAACACAGTAACATTATAAAACATTATTTGAGTAACATCAGTATGAACAACAAAAAAAGCACAGCATAAACACGGAAAGCATAATTTTTTTTTCTTTGACTTGTACATGCATGCATGCAAGGGAAATACAATAAATACAATAAAACAAGCTAAATAAAACAAAACAGGAAACCGCCGGCCAGAAGGACTGACAGCTCAGTAAACAAATGACAAAACAAGCGAGGGCAACAAGATATACATGAGAACACACAACAAGACGAAAAACAAAAAAACAAATACAAAAATGCAATCAAAACAATAAAACACAATAACAATACAAAACATTATATGAGTAACATCAGTATGAACAATAAAAAAACACAGCCGAAACACGGAAAACATAAATAGAACACACAGGACAAAATAAAAACACAAAACCAAACACATGAATAAAAACACTCACACCAAACCACCTGCCTCGGCCCAAACAAAGTGAGCGGCACAGGCACAAACTACAAAAGGGCAAACAAACAGCCAGAAGGGCACACAGTACAAGAATAAGCACAGAAGTAGGAAATCACTGGACATACTTGCCTGTAAACATGTCCCGAGGGAACCGTACATTGAACACCTCCCAGAGCAACCACTTTCAAGGGCCTAGACCATCCACCGGGGACGCCATGTTATCCGGAACTCGGCTACAAACACTCGCAAACAGGGAATCCAGATGGTATCACTCCGGAGGCGAGTGATCGGCACACACTCCCACACCGAGGGAATCTTATCATTAGAAAAGTCCCGCAGTTCCTCGAAGATCGATAACTCAGCAATCTCCGACCAGTGACCCGACGGCATCACAGACGCCGGCAACATGTCTCCCAGGTTCCCAAGGCGCACCTTCGGAGGAGGGATCCGGATAGAGTGCTCCACCACCGGGGCACCAGTGGCCACGAGCACACCACTGGCTGACTGCCTGGAACCCGAGCGGCGCGCATCCTTCCGTAAGGTCACCACCAGGCCACACCCAGCACCAGCATCCCCACCATCCCTAGCAGCAGAGGCCACCACTCCCCACCGCGGAGAGCCCTCCGGTGGAGAAGGAGCAGAAGGCCCACCCGAGACATGGACACCATCATCAGCAGGCACGTTGACCTCCGCCACCACTAACGGCGGGGCCATCGACACATCTGGATCCACACCCGAATACCCACAGTCACTAAATTCCCCAATGTCGGCCCAGGCGGACGACGAACACCTGGAACGTTTGGGCTCCGGCCGGAGATCGTCAGAGCCGGACACGGACCCAGAAACACGGGCACCACCAGCCGGACGAACCGACGCCCGACGTAGAACGGCAGCAGCCTCCACCACATGGGGAACTGGACCACACACAGGAGGAGGCTCCGCAGCCACCCCAGCACGCAGCACAGCCTGGACCCCAGGTGAGAATGCAGGGCCAGGCGCAGCAGCCAAAGACGAGGGAGCAGATGGCAATGCCTCACAGGGAGCACCAGGAAGGTCCACAGAAGCAGCAGGGCCAGAGACAGGAGCAGGAGTACCATCCGACGGTACCGCAACATCCGGAGGAGGGTCTGTGACAACTAGGGGAATGTTGGGCGACGCAGGGGGAGCCTCAGCAGCGAACGGGACGTTCACCTCCTCACCCCTGGAGTCCTCCTCCAGAGGGAGCGGCGGGAAATCCTCTTCTCGGAACAAATGTACGGGAGCGACCGGATCAGCAGTACACCCGGCAGCCTGATGCCCAACAAGCCACACCAGAAACAAGTACGGGGTTGTTGGGCATAAAACATTCGCACGTAGTACCCTAACAGCCGGACAGAGGACGGAATGTCCGACCTAAGTCGCATCCTGAGGGTCCGAATGTTGGTCTTCTCACCCGAATACTTGCCAGACGATAGCGAGTTCAACCGCACACTAACGATGAAGCCATACCTCTGGAAGAAACGCCAGAGGAGAGTCTCAGGAAACTCCGTGGGGGCACCATGGACACTGACATATGTCATAGCACCACTACGGTCCGAAATGGTCACAGACCCGGTGCCGTCCTGCAGCTGCAAAGTACGCCCCTCGTACCTCTGGAGAAAAGCACAATACACCAGCTCACCCACAAACTTGATGATGACACGGCGAGCAGTGACCAGCTCAATACCGTAGACGTCCTGGACTGGGACCCTGAGCATGTCACTCAAGACCAAGTCTATCCAGCACGGCCAGTAAACTCCAAACCTATGGAGTGTACCCGCACGACAGCTGGAACATGGCTGCCCATCGCAAACACACCACGTCCACACCACCAGGAACAGCATGGAGGGAAGAGACACCCACACCCTCTGCCGGCGAAAACGGCAACTACCCCAAAACTGCCGGAGCGGTCAAACGACACGTCCACACCGCACGGCAGCTCAGGTGAGACTCCATGCAAACAAACTAGTAGCCTTCAATGATATCACAATGACTAGTGGGGTTACTTGTAACTCTATCAACCCTCTTTATTAAATTCTTACATTAACACTTCGTCCCTTGGACGATCAACAATCAATTGCTAATTGATTACGTTAATAGTAACGTGACAATTACGATAATTCACTGCCGACAGCAGTCAGCAAGAACACTTTAACTTAATCTTGTCTCATATAGACAAGGCAAACTGTCACAACTGTCACTTTTTTTTTATTTATTTATTTTTACATGCAAAGCATGCAATTTAAATACAATAAAAACAAATTAAGAACACAGAAAAACATTACAAAACAAGGAAAAAAAGAAAACCACCAGCCAGAAGGGCTGACAGTACAGTATAACAAAATACAAAACTCGAGAAATGCATTGAAAAGACAGTACAAAAGATAAAACAAATGCAAACAACAAAACACAGGAGCATGTCAAAACAGAACAGTATAAAACAAAAATCAAGATGGATAACATGCAATCAAAAAAAAACCATAGTTACATACACAACAACCAACAAAACACCGGCCTGAAGGACCAAGAACAAAACAACAGAATGAACAAACGGAAATATTACAAAAAATGCAATAAGAATATACACCACACAATAAGCCACACAAATACAAACAAAAACTAATACAACACGCAAGCATAAAATAAAAAACACATAGGGCACGTTAACAACATGAAATTTAAGACATGAAGGCCAGACACACACACACCCAAACACCCGCCTCACCACAAAACAAAGGGAGAGGCACGAGCACAAACTACCAGAAGGCAAACAAAACAGCCAGAAGGGCACACAGCACAAAAGTATACAATCACCCTTCGTATTTGCGCGGAAACGCGTCCCGAGGGAAGCGTATATGGAACGCCTCCCATCGTAACCACTGCCAAGGGTCCTGACTATCCACCGGGGACGCCATCTTATCCGGGACGTTGGCCATAAACACCCGCAAACATGGCACCCAAACCGTATCACATCGGAACCGAGTGACCGGTACATGTTCCCACACCTCATCGCCGAAAGGTAGCTCAGCAACCCGTGACCAGTGACCCAACGGCATCACAGACTTCGGTAACACGGCCCCCAAGTGCCCAACGGTCAACCTCCGAGGAGGGAGCGTGGTAGAAGGCACCACCACAGGGGCACCAGCGCCCATGGGCACACCACCGGACGACCGGGTGGGAACCGAACCGCGCACATCTTTCCACAAGGTCACCACCAGGCCACGCCCAGACCCACCATCCCCACCCACTCCGGCAGCGGAGGCCACCACTCCCCACCGCGGAGAGGCCCCGGCGGAGAAGGAACAGCAGGCACACCCGAGACACCAATGTCAGCAGGCGCATGGACGTCCGACACCACTAACTGCGGCGCCAGCAACGTAACCGGAACCACTCCATCCACACCCGAGGCCTCACAGTCACTAAAGTCCCCAACATCGGCCCAGGTAGACGACGAATGCCGGGATCGTTTGGGCACCGGCCTGAGATCGTCAGAGCCGGAAGCCGACCCAGAAACATGGGCACCACTAGCCGGACGAACAGACGTCCGCCGCAAAACAGCAGCAGCCTCGACCACAGGGGGAACCGGACCACACACAACAGGGGACCCCACAGTCACCCCAGCACAGCCGGGATCCGAGGCGAGGATGCAGGGCCAGGCGCAGCAGCTGAAGACGGGTGAGCAGACGGTGAGGAGGGCGCAGCAGAAAGGCCCATTGGAGCAGCAGGGACAGGCAGGAGTATCCACCGATGGCATCGCAACATCCTGAGGAGGGCCGGCAACATCCGGGGGAACGTCAGGCGACGCCGGGGTAGCCGCAACAACGAGCGGGTCGGTCACTGCATCCCCGGAGTCCTCGTCCAGGGGAAGCGGAGGGAAATCTTCTTCCCGGAATAGGTTGACAGGAGCAACCGGAGCCGCATCGCACCCGGCAGCCTGATGCCCCACCAGGCCACACCGGAAACAGGTACGAGGCTGTCGGGCATAGTACACCCGGATGTAGCACCCAGGAGCCGAACCAAAGATGGAATATCCGACCGCAGGCGCATCCCCAAGGTGCTAATGTTCGTCCGTCTACCGGCATACCTCCCAGAGGATAGCGTGTTGACCCTCACACTGATGACCGCTCCAAACCGCTGAAAGTAACGCCGAAGAAGATCCTCGGGAAACTCCAGGGGCGCCCCATGCACATTGACATAAGTCAGCGCAACCACTCCGGTCGGATATGGAGACAGAGCCGGCACCATCCGGCCATCGACAACGAGCGTCCCTCGTAACGACTGAGGAAATCACGGTACACGTCCTCCGTCACAAGCTTGAGACACTCGATGGGCAGTCACAAGCTCAATACCGTCAACGTCCAACACAGGGACATGAAGCAAGTCGCACAGAACCACGGCTATCTCCGGATATCCAGCACGACCAGTGAACTCCAGGCCCACGGAGTTCACGCGCTTGATAGATGGAAGGGGACCACCCATGGTAAGCTCGCCACGTCAACACGCACCCGCAGCAACAACAGGGGGGGGGGGGGGCAGAAACTCCCACACCCCCTCTGGTGACGAAAACGGCAAACACCTCAAACCACCAGAGGCCAGACGACACTCTGTACCCCACGGCAGCTCCAGGCGGACTCCTTCACAATGTCACTCATAACTCGGAATTACACAACACTTGACCCGTCAAGCATTCAGTGAGTAATCCCTTTAATTCCTGTACTACGGACAGCTAATTAATCGGCATGAGATACGTTATCGGATACTATCGTCCATTCGATAGTTTACTACAATTCTATGTCCAAAGTGCTATGAGGATGGCAATTACCCTTAACTGCCCTGAGCAATCAATTACTATCTCGAAGATCAATAATTAATTAGGCACGAATACATTACCCTTAACACTGGACCAACAGTGGCAACATCAACGAAGTGAATTCCCTCTGGAGTACTACTTACTCCTATTAACTCGGTGATTAGTTAACTATCCCACGGACCAATAACTAATCACTACGTCTACGTTACTTATCAATGGATTTACTCTCCCAAGAGTCAATCAAATTACCTGTCAATCTGAAAGCTACTTAATAACAGACGTTACGTTAATGCAAAACAATGTGACCTTCGTGCGAGTCGATCAAACCCTGATCGGAGTTAACTACCTTGACTTCCGTGAGCCCTCAATTACCTGTCCAACTGACAGATAATTTGCAACATACAGTTACTTAATGCAAGCCTTCAGCCCTACACCACTGTCTGAATTCGCCTGAAGGGCCTTATTGGTCCCAATCCCTTGAATGACCAATCAGCTGTCCCTTGGAAAGATAATTACCCCAAACAAATCTACACTAACTCAAATTGTCTTGCACGACAATTCATCTATAAGCAATGGGTGTTCTGTTGGTGACGTGACGTTAATGACACTCAGTTATTATGGTTAAGGTCGTGATGGTCAAGTGGTTTAAGTGGTCCTGTACACCAGTTGCAGGGTGCTCCTCGCAGTATGAGTTCGAGTCACTTCTGGGGTGTGAGTTTTCAGTTGCATATATGCCTGGGAGACCTTCAGGCTTGTTTGCATCTGTGTTCCTCACGTGTGCCCTAAAGAATGAGGTGATTTGATAAAATACCATCAGAGTGCCGGCGGGATGATGGGGAATTAGTCTCGGCTACCATCAACTTTTGTCCGGTCGTGATGGTCGAGTGGTTAAGGGGTCCTGTACACCATTTGCAGAGGCTCCTGGCAGTATGAGTTCGAGTCACTTCTGAGGTGTGAGTTTTCAGTTGCATATATGCCTGGGGACTATTCAGGCTTGTTTCATGTGTTCTCAGTGTGCCCAAAAGAATGAGGTGACTTGATAAAATACCATGCCCAAGATTACCATCAGAGTGCCGGTGGGATGATGGGGACTTAGCCTCGGCTACCATCATATCTTGTCCGGTCGTGATGGTCGAGTGGTAAGGGGTTCTGTATTCACCTAGTAGTATTCACCTAGTTGTGTTTGCGGGGGTTGAGCTTTGCTCTTTCGGCCCGCCTCTCAACTGTCAGTCAACTGTTTACTAAGTACTTTTTTTTCCCACACCACACACACACACACACACACACACCAGGAAGCAGCCCGTGACAGCTGACTAACTCCCAGGTACCTATTTACTGCTAGGTAACAGGGGCATTCGGGGTAAAGAAACTTGCCCATTTGTTTTTGCCGCGTGCGGGAATCGAATCCGCGTCACAGAATTACGAGCCCTCAACGCTATCCACCAGGCTACCAGGCCCCTGGACTGGTGGCCCCTGCAACTGGTAGCCCCTGTACACCAGCTGCAGAGTGCTCCTGGCAGTATGGGTTCGAGTCACTTCTGGAGTGTGAGTTTTCAGTTTATATATATATATATATATATATATATATATATATAT
>WNGS01001107.1:23981-34568 GCA_020271785.1 Procambarus virginalis | reverse complement strand
GAGAAGGTAGGGTGGGCTTCACCGCAATTGAGGCAGCGAGCTTGGGGAGACGTGCACTCAGACTTAGAATGACTATCGTCCCCACACAAGTTGCACAGGTAGACAGTACTGGTGCATTTGAGGACACCGTGCCCGAACTTCCAACACTTATTGCATAGTCTAGGAGAGGGAATGTACTCCTGAACGGAGCATCTGGCACCAGCAAGAATAACAGAGGGCGGAAGGGTCCTACTATCAAAGGTGATTTTTACAACTCAAAGGGGCTGACGGCGATGACCACGAGGGGGCCGAGTAAACGTGTCCACCTGGAGGACAGAATGGCCTTGGGCTTCGAGGATATGTTTAATATCCTCCTGGCAATCTTTGAGGTCCCGAACACCAGTTGCAACATGGCATGGGAGGAGATCAGTGCCAACACTGGCATTTAACCGAACGTTCTTGGAGACCCGGACAGGGGTCTCGCCAATGCAGGACAAAGCGACTAAGCAAGTAGCTGCATCCCGAGAAGGAGCAGCAACGACACGCGTACCGTAACTGGTGGAGTTAAAAGTAACAGAGGCATCTACTGAATCAACAAGGTGTTTATGGAGGGAGAAATCGTCAGGAGGAGTAGAATCCAGATGGTGGAGATCAAAGTATTTAGCCCACGTAGCGGGACCAAACAAGGTGTTGTATATACTATTATGCGAAGGGATCGTGCGAGTGTGGCCGTGGTGGGAACGGCGATGAGAACCCCCGGAGGTCACGGGGGTAAAAGGTGCAGTAGTCACAATGAGAGACGAAGCCGCGCCAGGGGACGAGGTAGTCACCACTGGGGGCCTGGGGCTCGACCCAACCACAGAGGGAGGGGAGCCGAGGGGAAGAGTCAGAGAAGCCAAAGGAGGAGCAAGGTCGGGGCCCAATGTAGCGGAGGCTACAGAGCCCGGTCTTCCAACACGGACCGACTCGGGAGCTTGGTCGCCCACCCCACGAGCCTGAGAAGGTAAAGCAGAAACAGGGGAAACAGTATTTATCATCGCTACGAAAGGGAATATTCAATCACGAATTTGCCCCCACACCCACCATGGAGCCACAATTAGAGGCAGGACACCCAACAAGAAGCTGTCGCCGATCATGCCCGGGCCCCCCAGGGGTGTGTCGTGAGTATACGCCCCACAAACGCCACCTTAAGAACCGACAGTCCGTCGAGATCGGGTTCAGTGACAAAAGGGGGATTGACAATAAAAGGTTCCCCTCGCTCTCGACGTTGGGTACTACAGTTCTACGGGTGCAAGATTATGCCTCCCCAAGCACCCGGGCGTCAAAATAGAGGAAGTCCAAAGGAAAAACCAAAACAAGCAAAAGGTTGGCAGGAAACGGCAAGCCGATAGGAGAAGAGGGGGGAGAAAAACGAAACAGAAGTAAAAGGAAAAGGTGCTCAGCAAAATTTGAGAGGCCAGCAGCAGGAGCACAAGGCTACAATAAGACAGAGGACTGTCCCAAGGAGCATCACACTCCGGCAGCCGCCCACTAAGCCCCCCTCACGGCAGCAACGAGCTGAGCGTGGAGGGGGGATGGGGAGACAGTGTGATCAGTTATTACTGTCTAGAATAATTCTGGGTCTACAGTGGGGTCAGAGGCTTGGTCGCTGTGACATGCACCTGTTTAGGCTGCGGACCACCGATTGTTCCCCGAGAGCCATAAAAACATCTTGGCAAATATTAATTGTACTAGACTCAATCTGATTTATTACTCAGCTGGGTTTCTCCTTTATGCTTGTTGCTGGAGAATTATTTATAGCTGATGTTTAATTTCTATTAATATGGTTTGTTAGCAGGCATAGGCTTGTTCCGAATTAAAACTTTACCTGTAAGTAGGTAGCCTCCTGCTGATATGAGCAAATTCATGCCCTGTTCTTTAACTTGACCAGTAATAAACTGGTAGTAGTAGTCTACTCCGACTAGTAGATTCACATTGTTGAGGCGGTCAGACGTTAACATTATGTCAGGCAATTTACATCCATTTCATTGTAGGAATTTGCCTGTGTACCCTAGACCCTTAATATTTAGGTCAAATGGGATTTGATCTACAACTATGGCCTGAACGGTCCTGACATATCCACCTAGGCGTACGAGCGGTTGTACTACTGTGTAATCTTGGGGTCCTCTGTTCACCATGAACCCTGACAGGTTTAATTTTACCTGTGTTAGAGGTTTTAATTTAAGTTCCTCTACCACTTTCTAAGCAATAAAGTTTTCTGGGACGCTTGATCGAATCATCCGCGAGTGGAGATCCTGGCACCTTTATTCTTTACTTTAGTTGGGCAGTGGGCAATATCGCATGAACTTGAGATACTGGTGATATGAGGCTGTAAACGTCTCGCACCTTGCAGCACTGTACTTGTGTGAGATTTTTATCTCTCACTCTGGGGTTGGAATAATTTGATTTTATAAATTTGCACAGTGCAGCATGATGTTTGCCCCTTTTACACCTATTGCAGGTGTTCAGTAGGGTTTCACAGCTGTTAGTATTATGTGGTTTGAGACACCTAGTACATCTGTGTAACGGTTTGAGTCGTCTGATTCGAGTGTCCCTATTAGGATAATTTGTACAAAGAATGTTTTTGATGGCAAAACAAACATATCCCCCAGCCTACAGCATGTATAATATTCGCCGGTTTAGGTGAAACATTGTCTACAGGGTTTGAAAGTTTTTGTTGCATGCATGTGTTTGTTGTTTTGTTTCTTCCATCTTGGTATGGAAGTATTTGGTTGTTGCTTCTTGTAAGTACTTTTTGTACTCTCTGAAGTAATTATTGGGCTCTTGAGAGCACTTTGACTCTTGGGAGCACTATATTGGGCTCTTGGGTTTACTCAGACTCTTGGGAGTACATATAGTTCTCTTAAGTCGCACTGATAAATCAGTGTTTGACCTGTTAGTGTTACATTGTTTATTAGTACCCTTATTACGTAATGACTTATCACTTTAGGAGTTTTAATTAAGGAATTAGTTTTGGGTACAGTTTCTGTTTCAGTGTTGGCATTAGGTGCCTGGTTTGCTTGTTTATTATTTACCCCAATATGCAAATCTGTTAATATATCCTGCATTGTCAGGATAGTATTTTTCTGATATGAATACAATTCATTTAGCAATTCGCTAGACACTTTTCTTTGGATGACAATTTTAGTCATCCACTCAGCAGTGGGTTGATCCACTTCACTGCTCAAGGATCATAACAGTAACTCGAGGTTTAAAATAAATGTTTGCAAAGAGTCAGCCGATTGATCTGGTTGAGATAAGTCCAGTAGTTGGTGCACAAGATTTATGATAGCCTTCTCTTTGGCAGCACTTTTTCTAGAGCTGGATAGCTTGATTAATGCTAACATATTCGGCATTACCTCTAAGAGGCTGGTTTGAGTGGTTAGGACTATCACTAATTTGGCTTAATGTTTCTTGCTTAGCCTTAGCTACAATTTCAGCTTCAACTTTGAATACAGCTTCAGCTTTTAATCCTGCTTCAGCCTTAATTTCAGCTTCTGCTGTATCGTCATCTTCTGTTTCAGCTTCACTGGCTGTTGCAGCTTTACTTTTTCTCTGGGTTCATTTTTGGAGGCTTATTAATTCAGTATCCTCATGTATTGAATTCACAGAATCCATAGAATATATGTACGAGTGAAAAGAAAGCTGTTCAGATTCTGTTAATGTATCATTACACGAAGTTATATTAGACGAGATTGTAGAAAATGAAGGTTAAACTACAATTATTGATCCGGTGTAAGGATCTAATTTAATTAGAGTAGCCTCATTTTGAGGTAGCTCATTTATTTCATCTAAGCTGGATGCTTGCTTTGGTATAGGAAGACTATAAAAGTGTTCCAACCCAGCAGAAACATTCTGTTGCAAGCACTTTGTAATAATGATCTAACTTGGCTTGTATTTTGTCTTCATAGTTGGCAAGGTCAGATTCAATTAGACTTATTTCATCTGGGTCGGTATTACTGACAAGGAGTATATGTCTATAAGACTATTATACCCTTTACTAGGTCAAATTTTTGGCTAGCCACCTTTGTGGAAATTTCTAGCCTAATAATGTCAACTGGATCTGTTTCTAACCAGTTGTCACATTTGTTGAGCAGCCTTGTCATGTGACTTTGAAGGCCTTTCAAGGTCCTTCCCGTTTTTTCTGGAGTAGCCATGTTGGCTATGGGTTTGAGTCTTATAGGGCTTAAATAGCTATTTGGACAGCTATGGTACTTTCTCATATATGTAGAGCAGGTATGATTATTAATAGCCAAATAATTAATTTCTTGGTTAGGCCAATTTTAATTCTACCTCATATTGAGGTTAGCTTAACTACCTAATAGTAAATAGCTACGATTTGAGTAATACTGGAGTGTCACTATGGTAGTACCTTGGGGCTAGCTCCTCATGATCATCTTAGGTTGGTATAGTGACACCTAGTAGCACTCAAAGGTGAATACAATAAGGAATATAATGATATACATGTACACTTGTGTAAATGATAAATTCACCCTACTCAGGGTTTGCACAGCATTAAATAGTAATACTAGTACTGTCTAACACAGTACTAGTTAGAAATTAAACTACCTAATACTGTAGCTAAATAGTTTAGGCCGAATTTGTACACAACTTAGTACAATTTCAGTCTAAAAATATCCTACCTCTGTGGGTTGGCATAAAATAGTAAATGAAGTGCAGATATTGGTATACATATAGTGCTATGTTTTGGGGATTTTTTGCGTTTTGATATATATATAGTATATACACTTGTAAGAAATACGTGTATAAGAAATTTACCTATCAGTTAATTATATATGTATGTGGCTGGTATTTTACAGCTGTAATTCTATATATGTGGCAGTTATGCTGCCGTAAATAATATATGTGGCAGGTGTGCTGCTGTAAATAATAGTAATCATCTACCATCTGACAATACTTCCTCATTAAAGAGTATAATGTTATCAGGGTTAGTAAATGAGTAATGGACTGTAGATAGACTAACTTCTGGCTATATTCTACTAATTATATTGGTTTATCCTGTTTGAAGTCGATCAAGAAAGATGTGGGAAAATCTGGCCCAGTTTAATAATAAATTTCAATAATATCAAAGGACCACCCTTTAGATAAAGGGAAGGAAAGGAACTATCAGGAGAGAGCGCCAAGCCATTACGACTATATAGCACTGGGAATGGGTCAGGATTAGGATTTGGGATGGGCCGGGGGAAAGGAATGGTGCCGGTCGGGGATTGAACGCCGACCTGCATGAAGCGAGACTGTCGCTCTACCGTCCAGCCCAAGTGGTTGGGTTAGATAAAGGGAAATAAAATAAAGAAATAAATAGGAAATACATTAGAGAACCAGTGCCATTGGATCTCTTGAATAATTACTCATGAAAATATTAAAGCAATAAACGGACTGTAGAATGAAATGAAATATCGAGTAGACTCGCACTACATACTTTGGGGGGTTAATTTAAATAAGTTAATGCACTTCTACTACAATAATGCGATATTAATATACATCACATGGTAAATAATATACATGTAATATTAGATCTTGTATTGAAGATCAAATAAATGATAATCAATGTTCTACTAAACTACAAAAACAAAATATCTTAGCTGTATGATGAAATAGTAGCATGCGTCTGGCAATAAATCGTCACTGAAAACTTGTTGCATCAGGATATCCTAGGAACATGTGACCAAGGCAGAGGCTTATCTCCTTTCCTGCCAATAAGACACAGGCTGAAATATGGGCAGTATGTAAATACTATAAAAGGATATAATACCACACATTTCTAATTGAAATGTGAAAGGGCCCCGAAATAAAACTCACTTTTAATTTTTAGTGGGCATGCAGTATAACGATAAACGTCCTATCTGATATTAGATTGTGATCACAAACAATAAAAGTTAATAGGAACTAATAGTTTGCCGATACTAGTGTCTGAGAAATGATGAAGCTGTTCCGTCACTCTTGACATCTGCAGTAGCAAGGATGACTGTTACGGCCACTATGGGTCGCAACCGGATTTTTCATCAACGACTCAAAGTACTGGTATCCGACCCAAAGTCGGTAGTGACTTTCAAAGAGTAGGCTTTGTAATGCATGTAATAAAAAGGGAGGGGAAGTTAAAAGAATACAACACTTCATCCTTTATCAATATATTCACTTCACTTATCACCACTTTACCATCACCTTAAATAGAATCATAAACGAAGTATTACTACACTGATATATACACATGTGTCGCTCTCTCATAGGACACTAAGCACTCCTCGATGCTAACGCGATGCAGCCTTGTCAACTTCCCGTGTTTCCTCAACACACAGTACCGTCCTCAACCAGTACTGGGAACCACCAACGAGTCTACCCTAGCCATGGGCCAGCCTATCTACAGTATCACTAGGTGCTTCTTGTGAACGCCCACAATCATCTTCAGTCTGGTGCTGGCAGAGAACTTCAGCCTCGCACTGCTGGGCCTCTACACAAACATATACAGGGGTAGCGAACCTCTGGCATTCTTGCAATGAGCTAGTTACACTCCATAGCACCTCCCTGTCGGTCGTTTCTTCCTAGCCAGTCCCGGGATACGCCGAATTCTTTCACTGCCACTTCACAGGCAGACAGCAGATACTACACAATTCCTCTTCGGCGGAGGCTCACTGCTCACATCAAGCAGAACTGAGTAGAGATATAATAGGCTGCCCTAGATAGACTCATTGTCTCCGTACCACTGCAGCCCTACTTCGCCTCTGTGGATACAGACACGTCATCAATAAACTGGCCGGTACTTGTGAAACTAGGAAATACCACTTACGGACTCAGGCTTTGACATACAACTCATATCACAAAGGATGGCGCTGATTTCTAGTCGCCACCTCACCAGAGGTCAGCCACAGCGACTCTTCGGGCTGACCAAGGCAGGAATCTTTAGTCTCTTGCAGGTATCATACTGCCACCACCAGATGGCGTCGTCCATTCAGTGGGGGTTTTGGGAGCAGACTCACAGATGGGGTTGACGTCGCTGCTCCATGCTCCGAAGATGTAGTCGGGTTCGTAACAATGACGCAATTATGAGGTGGTAAATATAGTGAGCTTCCAGACACACACTCTCTCTCTCTCTCTCTCAAAACAATGGCTGTCTTCTCTTTCCTTCTCTGTCTCGCCCGCACATGCGCAGTGTTGAAATGGAGGAAATAACTTCTATAATTTGCCTAACTATGCGAGATAATAAAGATAAGGTTTATCATAAGAAACCTAATAATAATTAAATTCTCGCTGTGCAACAACTAATATGAAACGAAGTTCACATAGACGAAAAGGTTATAGGGGGAAATTCTTTCCTTCACGAATCTCTTTGATAACACCTTGTAATTGGATAAAGTGATCACAGCAAATATCGCTATATTGCTTCATCAATGGGAAATATATTATCAGCTAATAATTCTTGTTAAAGAATGCTCAAATAAAGGAGAATTTAACACAATTCTCTTAAATGTAGATTTTTATCCCCCAGTCGAGCTGGCTAACGCAACACGCCATGGATACTTGGAAACTTTTGGCGTATGGATACCTTCACACATAAATATAACCCATCATAATGAGACAGACATTGCAGGCAAATTAGCGTGTAACAAGTTTGAAGTTGAATTAGATCTAGGTATCCCCATCTCTGCTGTCAAAACCGTATTGGTCCAAACATTCAGATCTGATAGGAAAGAACTTACTGACTCCCAACGACCTGAAAGTACTAGTATAAAAAGCTATGATTTGTTCAGATCTGAAACCTACATCTATGGGCAGCACAAAACGTCCACTAGACTGTGCGACACAGTGGTTGCAAGGATCAGGTTGGGTTACCGTTACTTGTGGCAGGTGGCTGCAGGTGACGGATCTCCCAATCCTGAGCACTCCAGTTGCAAACTCTGTGAGCAGGAACTACGGCACGATCTCCCGCACTACATCACTGAATGCCCAGTTATTATACCTTTCAGACCAGTTGGCATGAGTTACCTGGAGCTTTGCAATTATTTTATTCACTCTCGTATTCTTGAAGATATCCTCACAGTGTACCCAAAATTTGCCAGTGCAGGCTACTAAACATAAGGCCTTGTATGACTAACCATCCTGCGAGATGGGGACTTTTATTACCACTGCTACCTTATTCAATCTTGTGTTGATGATGTCCTCAAAATGCATCCAGAGTCTGCCAGTGCAGACTGCTTATCACATGCCTCTGTGTGACTAACCATCCTGTGTGATGGGGATTTCTTAGCATCACCTAGTTAGCTTTTTTGACACACTGTACTCCACTTCATATAGTCTAGGGTAGCTGCACTAATGCAGATGTACCTAATGTAATAATTAAAAAAAAAGTAATTACTACGCAGTATGATATGAATTAATGTTATCACTCTACTGATTAGCAGTTTTAGTAAAATATAATGAATTGCAAGAATTGCACATGAATTGCTTCTTAAAGTACTAATTATTTGTAATTATGTGTTGGAAATTTCCAACACCTGGTGGGTTTAGCAACGACTCATCTCTAGTGATTGTGTCCTTGTGTTCGTCAAGATGACATCGAATGAACGTGATGCTTAGGATCCCTCACGGGTTATAAGAAACTTTTACAGCAATGAAGACCTGGCGGACGGGTCAGTGTTGTACCGCTGGGTTGCAGCCTGACCAGCAGAGGAAGGCGGGGCACTTGATGAGAGATGTGACTCACCGCAGCACAGACGTGACTCATCACAGTGCAGACGTGACTCATCACAACGTCGACGTAACTCACCATAAAGCAGACGTGACTTATCACAGCACAAACGTGACTCACCACAGCGCAGGTGTGACTCCCCACAGCACAGATGTGACTCGCCACAGCGCAGATGTGACTCACCACAGCGCAGACGTGACACGCCACAGTGCATGCGTGATTTACCATAGTGAAGAAAGCAAGATAAAAATGTTGATGATGTTTTTCAAGCTACTCTTTGCGTGGGCACAAGAAATATACTACCCGATTCAACAATAGCATTCCTGCCCGAAATGGTACACGTATTAGTAGCTTTGCAATTATGTAAAAATACCAACAATGTGTTATTTACTCTCACAAGCCCAATGTACCTTCTTTTAAATAAATGAATAAATAAATAAATAAATAAATTTTAGCCAAGTTTCTGCAGCATTCTCCCTATGAGTGTGCAACATCAGTAGTGAATGAGGGATTTAAGTCCTTGTGAAGTTTAGTTTTGATGAGAACCGTTGATATGAAGTGACCTAATTAGTGATGCTTCAATAGCGTGGATACCCTGAGATCTGATTCCTCGTGCGCCATCGAGGAGGTAAATAAACTACCATCTTGGAACATATTTTACAAAAGATGATGACCAAGCTGCTAGGCTTCTAAAAACTACAGATTCATGTAAAGCGCCTGTCTCGAGTGAGACTGTAGACTCAGCCAACAATCGTAATGCTACTGTGCCAAGTGTTGCTACTACGGCAACACTTGGACATGCTGCAGCTATAAATGTTGTGGGCCTCGTAATCGCCCTCCAGTGTTGCTACATTAACCAGAGGGAGGACTCTATTAGACTTGACCATCAAAACACTCCAATAACCAGCACAGGTAAAGAAATTAGTGTAGAAGCATATGATTTAGTACAGACCACACTCGCCTCCCTCCCACTTCAAGTCACCATTCCACCGCTCCAGCACCCAACGAACCACAAGCCTGTCCTCTCAACACACCAGCTGGGTTAACTTCCTCGTGGATGACCTTAAGCCAGTGAGCAATGCATCAGTAGCCTTCAGTGATACAGAGTATCTTCGAGTCCTTTGACTTCTGTTGAAAAATCTAAGGAAACACAAGATAACAATTTAAAATATGGCCATGTTAACAGCCAGTTACTAAAGTGGTGTATAGGTTTCATGCAAATCGTCAGATGAACAAATAAGAAAATAAACAAAAAATTTAACTTAATCTTTTTGGATAAAAATAATTTGTAAATATTTTTATTATATGCTATTGTGATAGCTGAGAGTCATAGACATGATTTCAGTTGACACTTGTGTTTGATGTTATTTTTGACCATTTTGGAATCTTTTTTACACATAATTCAATATTTTTTTCTCCCTTCCTATTTATGCTACGATGCTGAGACTTGAACCAGATGAAACCCTCTATATATACAACTCGCCAAAAAAGTTTGATTGAAATCGAAGGAGTTTCATTTATTGTATATTTTTGGCATATTTGGGACTGATGCTCCCCTTAATCTTAATCAATCAGCAGAGAAAAAACTATGCTTTGCAGAAAAAACATGTACATGGTTGTGGCTGGAAACATGACAAATCTTCGATTACAGTGGTCTATAGCCAAAATGTTTCTGAAACAATGACATCAAGCTTTACTAATTTTGAGTCACTGAGAACCGCAATGATGATTTGAAAAAATTATTTGCTCTAGTTTCATCTAAGACAAATCTTAAAGTTAAGTTGCTTCATCGTTCGTAAGTTTTCCCAAATTTCCATTTTTATGCAGCCCATATGAAGGAAACATAGGACAACATTAAACAGTGT
>WNGS01001107.1:0-14428 GCA_020271785.1 Procambarus virginalis | reverse complement strand
ACCATCCGAGTGCCGGCAGGGAAGTGGTTCAAATAGCTTCGGCTATCACTTCCTTATGTCCGGTCTGAGGATCAAGTGGTATTAAGGCGTCCTGTAGCACTCACCGCAGTTTGCGGTTGCTCCTGCTCCGCAAATACACATATACCTCGCCGCAAATATATATCTCTCCCACTCACAAAAACAACAACAGTACTGTGTGTACCCACCCAGCATACCCATCACCTGAGCTGCAACCTTCACATCACCACGGAACTGCCACTCATGTTGGGCATACTTTACACCTTAAGATAGTACTGATTATATTTCAGTTATACCTGCACTGCTACAGAAAAGTTTAGGAAAGAAGCGGATTCGCAATCGCCGTGGCGAGGTGGTTCCTGTGGTGCAGTGGTCTGCAGGCCCCGTGGCACAGTGGTCTGCAGTTCCTATGGCACAGTGGTCTGCAGTTCCTATGGCACAGTGGTCTACAGTCCCCGTGGCACAGTGGTCTGCAGGCCCCGTGGCACAGTGGTCTGCAGGCCCCGTGGCACAGTAGTCTGCAGGCCCCGTGGCGCAGTGGTCTGCAGGCCCTGTGGTGCAGTGGTCTACAGTCCCCGTGGCACAGTGGTCTGCAGTCCCCGTGGCGCAGTGGTCTGCAGTCCCCGTGGCGCAGTGGTCTGCAGTCCCCGTGGCGCAGTGGTCTGCAGTCCCCGTGGCGCAGTGGTCTGCAGTCCCCGTGGCACAGTGGTCTGCAGTCCCCGTGGCACAGTGGTCTGCAGTCCCCGTGGCACAGTGGTCTGCAGTCCCCGTGGCGCAGTGGTCTGCAGTCCCCGTGGTGCAGTGGTCTGCAGGCCTCGTGGCACAGTGGTCTGCAGGCCCCGGGGTGCAGTGGTCAGCAACAATTAATATGAAACGAAGTTCACATAGACGAAAGGGTTATAGGGGGAAATTCTTTCCTCCAAGAATCTCTTTGATAACAGCTCATAAATGGATAAAGTGATCACAGCAAATATCGCTATATTGCTTCACCAATGGGGAATATATTATCAGCTAATAATTCTTGTTAAAAAATGCTGAAATAAAGGAGAATTTAACACAATTCTCTTAAATGTAGATTTTATCCCCCAGTCGAGCTGGCTAACGCAACACGCCATGGATACTCTGAAACTTTGGCGTGATTACTACGCAGTATATGACAATGTTATCCCTCTACTGATTAGCAGTTTGAGTAAAATATAATGGTTAGTACAAGAATTGCTTCTTAAAGTACTAATTGTCAGTAATTATGTGTTGGAAATTTCCAACATAATTCCAAGGGGGGGGGAGGGAGAAAATGCGGGTCGCAGATCATTGTTAAGTACTGACGTACCTGTTACTCTTTCCTGAAGTTATATTCATTACTTACATGCTAGTAAGTTAGTACCTTAGTATGTGCAGAACGGATATCCCGTTTCTGTGTATCAGATATGACTAAGTCTTTATGGGACATAACTTAAATGTGGAATTTATTAAATTATTAAGTCGGCTAAAATCAAGAAATCTCTAAAATCAACAGCAGAATCAATGACTAGTGTCACTATGACGTGTAATGGGTGAATTACTTAGTCACTGAATAGTTCTGCAGACTCAGAAAATATTCTCAAAAACAGATGCTACGATCTGGAATTAGGCAGGAGAAAATACTGTGTAAGTTGTAATGTTACATTGTTATACATTAATTAACGTAAAGTATTAATCATTGTGTCATTCAAGATCAAGGAGACTTGAAAACTCCAGTGAAGTTACTGTCTAGAGTCACTGTGACTTGTAAGTGTTGAGTTACTAGACAATTTTCATCACAGAAGCATCATAATCACCTCAAACTCAAATGAGAAATTACCTGCACTTAGGCAGAATCAAATATGGCTTAAATTTGCACTATGGTGCAGTAGTCGTTTTAGACTAAGTGTATAACTAAGTTTATAACCTAGCTTAAGGTTATTTAATACTAGAGAACTGAGTGTGTTTATTCATTAAATCAGTCTATGAATAGTCAACATTTTTTTATTTGTGAACACAAACTCAGCTGATACTCTGCTGACACTAATGTCGACACCACTGGAAAATGAAAGTTGTTCAATGCCACCCAATATTTTTTTTATTAGTTGTATATGAAAAGGGCTGCAATTGTTCCAAACTTTAGTACTGCAGCCTAAATAGAAAAGGAAATTTATTTTTTTATATTTTTCAACGAATTTTACACATTTTCAAGTCTATATTTACAACCACATCTTTCAGATATAATCATTGTATGACATTTTTCCGACACATTCGCACATAAAAAATCTGTAGAAGGGGATTTTCCAAAATGTCTTTAGTTTTCCTAATACAAATAGTCAAAGTTCCCCTAAAAATTATGCAATATATCATGTTTATTGCTATTTATAAAATCAATAAATGAACTTGGGAAAAAACGCTTCCTTCAGATTTTAAAGACATACACTTTACATATAAGGTGTAAGTTTCATGTACATTGAATACAAAATGAAATGGAAGAGCTATTGAACGTTTATGTTACTTGAAAATAAATAAGTAAAAAATGAAGTCTAAGGTATTGCCATTTGTGACATGAGATTGACATCAACCAATTTCCTCCAAAAATTGGCACCCTACAGATAGTAAGTAAGTAATTATCAAAAGAGGGCACCAAACCGGGAAGGCTATGTAGCACCATCAAATGTGCAGAATAATCAGAGGGCGCTAAATATCACCAAGGATGCCAATACGAGAACAAAAACGCATAAGGCGAACGATATCAAAAGTATCCGAGTCACCAAGAATTCTATTGAGGGACAGGTGACCGCGAGGGGCGGTCGGAAAGCAAGACACACGCTCGTCCTGGAAGTCAGGACATTCAAGAAGGACATGCACGACCGTAAGAGGGACAATGCAATTAGGACAATAAGGAGCAGGGCGGTGCTCCATCAAGTGACCATGGGTTAAGCGAGTATGGCCAATACGCAACCTCGCCAGAGCTGTTTCCCATCGCCGGTTACGGTGGTAGGAGGACGGCCACGAGGAAACACAACATTTAAGAGTACGGAGTTTGTTACCAGTAACAGACGACCAAGAAGCCTGCCAACGGGTAAGGATGGAGGAATGGATAACCGGGTAAAAGTCGGAATATGGAATACCTTTACGAGAGATGGGACAAGAGCGGACAGCTTCCTTGGCGGCAGCATCCGCACGCTCATTTAAAGACACACCAATATGGCTGGGAACCCAACAAAACTCAACCGACTTAAATTTACTGTGAACAAGAAACAGCCAATGCTGGATCTCGACAACTACTGGATGAACCGGATTAAAGGACCCGAGAGCCATGAGGGCACTACGAGAGTCAACAACTACAAAGGAAGACTGACAACGAGAAAGCAGGAGACGAAGAGCATAGAGAATAGCATAAAGCTCCGCTGTAAAGATGCTAGTCTCCGGAGGTAAGCGACACATATAAGTGCGATCAGGAAAAACAACAGAGTAGCCAACACCGTCCGCAGACTTAGACCCATCGGTGAAGACAGAAACGGAGCGGGAGTGAGAAGAAAAGTGCTCAAGGAAAAGGCGTTTTAGAACCGTAGGAGGGGTAAAAGCTTTAGTGATGCGGGTCAAGGATGTACAAAACTGCGGAAGGGGGACTCTCCACGGGGGCAAAGAAGGAACAACACGAGGAGAAACATTAGAAACACGAACGGAAAGAGAATCCTGTAAGCGAGATAACCGGACAGAAAGAGGGAGGTGGTGAAGAGGAACAGGAACCGCAGGAGGGGTAAAAGTTAAAGCACGACAGAGGCGAGAGGAAGGATGTTGTAAGGACCGCGCAAGATAGCGAAGACAGTAGCGATCACGGCGGTCCTGGAGAGACAGGAAGCCAGTGTCAACATACAAGCTAAGGACGGGAGTCGAACGAAAGGCACCAGAACTGAGGCGCAACCCAGTATGGTGCAAAGCATCAAGACGGCGAAGAGCAGAAGGAGAAGCAGACGAGTAAGCAGGGCAACCATAATCGAGCTTAGACAGGACGAGAGAGGAATGTAAAGCAAGGAGAGTGCGCCTATCCGCTCCCAAGAAGTATGGGACAATACCCGAAGGAGGGTAAGGGCCTTAGAGCACTCAACACGGAGGTAAGAGATATGGGGAGACCAAGACAAACGAGTGTCAAGGAATAACCCCAAAAGCTTCGCGGAATCTTTGTACTCAAGGGGATGACCATAAAGTGACAAAGAGGGACGAAGAACGACCCGTTTCCGAGTAAAAGACATGGCACAAGTCTTAGAAGTAGAGAACTTGAAGCCATGATCGGTGGCCCAAGACGACACGGCATCAATCGCAAGTTGAAGCCGGCGCTGAAGGAGAGGCGAATCATCACCCTGACAGCAAAGGGTAAGATCATCGACAGAGAGCGGAGAAGACACCTGAAGGAAGAGGAAAGAAGACCATTGAGGGCAACCAGAAAAAGAGTAGTGCTCAGAACACTACCCTGGGGCACACCTTCGTATTGCTGAAAAGAGGCAGAGAGAGCGGTACCAAGGCGCACCCGAAAGGAACGACGAGAGAGGAAGCTGCGGAGAAAGAGAAGGAGATGACCACGAAGGCCAAAAGAATGAAGCTGGGATAGAATATGATATCGCCAAGTGGTGTCGTAAGCCTTTTCCAGGTCAAAAAGGACGGCAACAACGGAGGTCCTCGCAGCAAAAGCAGTACGAATATAGACCTCCAAGTTCACCAGGACATCTGTCGTGCTGCGGCACTTGCGGAAACCAAATTGAGAAGGGGAGAGGAGGTGATGGTGTTCCAGGAACCACATCAGACGAACGTTAACCATACGTTCAAAGAGTTTGCAGACACAACTTGTGAGGGCAATAGGGCGAAAGTCCTTAGGGGAAGTTCCCAGAGACCCTGGTTTGCGAACAGGGAGGACAACGGCATCGAGCCAGTCCTCAGGGACTGACGACGACTCCCAGATCCGATTATACAGACTCAGTAAATACTGAGACGTGCACGGAGGGAGATGGCGAAGCATCTCATAATGAATACCATCGGAGCCCGCCGCCGTAGAACCGCAGAGGGCCAGGGCAGAACGAAGTTCAGAGAGAGAGAAGGGATCGTTATAGGAAAGTCGAAGACGAGTGCAGAAATCTAAAGGACGAGACTCAAGGACAGGTTTACGAAGAAGGAAAGATTGGGAAGATGAAGACCAGAGCTAACAGAAGAAAAGTGGGAACCCAGTTCGGTAGCGACCTGCAACGGGTCCGCCACAAGAGTACCACGGAGGTGAAGGACCGGTGAAACATCGGGAACGAACTTACCCGCTATCTTGCGGATACGCTTCCAGATCTGTGGCAGGGGAGTTTCGGACGTAATTGTGGAGACATAAGATGCCCAACATTCACGTTTAGCCGTACGGATGGCCCTACGGGCCACCGCACTCGCTTTCCGAAAGAAAAGAAAAGAATCGGCCGTCTGCCGACGGCGGTGCCTCTTCCAGGCTGCACGCTTACAGCGGACAGCCCGAGCACAGTCTGCATTCCACCAGGGAACGCACTTCCGTGGACCCCGAGAGGAAGAGCGAGGAATAGAGCGGAGGGCAGCGTCGAAGACAGTGTCATGAAAAGGAGGAGAGCGCGAGGGAGAGGCAGAAGGGAGAGGTCAGAGAGAGCAGCACTGAGGGTAAATAGGTTCCAGTCCGCTTTAGCAAACTGCCACCTAGGGAAGGAGAGGGAAGGGCGAAAAGAGAAAAAGGAAACAAGGATGGGGAAATGGTCACTGCCATGGAGGTCATCAAGAACCTGCCACGTGAAATCTAAGTAAAGAGAAGAAGAGCAAAGAGAAAGATCAAGACAGGAAAGGGTGCGAGTCCGAGAGTCCAAATGAGTGGGCTCACCAGAATTCAGAAGAGACAGGGAAGAAGAGGATAAACGGCTCAAGAAGGCGACCTCGGGTATTCGTCAGAACATCACCCCAAAGAGAATGACGACAATTGAAATCACCCAGCAGGAGCACAGGCTCCGGCAAGGAGTCCAGGAGGTGTTTCAGATCAGGAAGAGAAAGCGGGACACTCGGGGGGGAGATAAATGGAGCAAACTGTGTACCATTTCCGCACAAAGATACGAGCAGCAGAACAATAGAGGCGAAGAAAAAGTAAGGGGACAAAGGGAACATCAGAGCGAATCAAGAGAGCAAAAGAATTAGGAGCCCCAGCAATGGCTGGGGGGGGGGGGGAAGAAAGGAATAGCCACGAAAACGACCAGGACGAGCACCAAGCATCGGCTCCTGGAGACAGACACAATGGGGCGAAAACCGCGAAATCAGAAGTTGGAGTTCGAGAAATTGGCGTAATAACCTCGAAAGTTCCATTGAAGAATAGACATCGACGAGAAGAGAAAGGACAACAACAGAGAACAAGGAAGAAACAAAGGCGAAAGAGCAACATAGCACGTTAAAGAATATCAGGGTCGGGATCAGGGTCAGCAAAGTCAGGGTTAGGGGGCATGGGTAAACTGAGCAAAGACGGAGGGAAGGAAGCGGGAGAACAGACCAGAGGTGGGCGGGCGGGGTCCAGAGGAGGAGGAAGAGGAGGAGACAATGGAGAGGAGCTGTCAAGGACAGCAGCAGGAAGAGGGGGGAGTAGAAAGAGGGGTGCGCACCTCAGCAAGGGCAGCAACCGAGAGGGAAGCAGGGGCCAAAGAAACCTCCATAGCAGGAACAGGGGGCGCAACCACTGAAATGGGAGAGGAAGGAGCAATAGAGCCAGTAGTAGGGGCCGAGGAAGAAAGCGAAGCCTTCTTACCCGCCGCGGAGGAGGAAAGAGAGGAGCCAGGCTTACGCTTCTGACTTAAAGAGACCAGTGTCCTAGCAACTACGTACCGGGCAACGCATTCCAGCATCTGAACAGGAGAAGCTGAACGAGAGCATACACGACGGCCGTTAGGAGAGCGATGGACATCAGTCTGCACCGGGTACATCAGACATCAGCCGATAGACATCAGCCTGACAAACCGGGTAGAAATAAGGGGAACCCCAGACAGAGGACCAGGAGGGGGACCCTTCGGGACAGAACTCAAAGGAACAGAGGAGGGGGCAGTGGGCGCATCAGGGTCCAAGGCCCGAAAACGGTTGCGAGTCTGAGGAAGGTGGGAAGGACAAGGAGAGGAAGAGCGCAACACGCCAGCATAAGAGACGTTAGCATAAGGCGGGAGCCGGCGAACCTGGCGCCTCGCCTCAGGAAAAGATAAACGCTCCCGGTGCTTCAAGTTGAGGACGGCTGCCTCAAGCTTGTAATGGATACAGGCAAAGGAGAAGGTAGGATGGGCCTCACTGCAGTTGAGGCAGCGAGCCTGGGGAGAAGTGCACTCCGATTTAGAGTGACCTTCACCCCACACAAAGGACAGAGAGAGACAGTCCCAGAGCAGTGGAGGGCACCATGCCCAAACCTCAAGCACTTGTTACAAAGCCGGGGAGAAGGAATATACTCTTGGACAGAGCAATTGGCACCAGCAAGAATGACAGAGGATGGAAGGGTCCTACCATCAAAGGTGATCTTCACAACCCGAAGGGGTTGACGGCGACGACCACGGGGGGACGAGTAAACGAGTCTACCTGGAGGACAGAATGGCCATGGGCATCAAGGATATGCCGAATGTCATCGTGGCAGTCCTGCAGATTCCGAACACCGGTCGCAACATGGGGCGGGAGGAGAATAGTGCCAACACTGGCATTCAACCGAGCGTTCTTTGAGACCCCGAACAGGGATCTCGCCAAGGCAGGATAAGGCAGCCAAGCGGGAAGCTGCATCCTGAGAAGGAGCAGCAACGGCACATGTACCGAGACGAGTGGGGTTGAAGGTAACAGACGCATCCATGGAATCAACAAGATGCCGATGGAGGGAAAAATCATCAGGAGGCGCAGAATCAAGAGGGAGATCAAAGTATTTGGCACATGAAAGAGGACCAAACAAAGCCTGATACGCATCAGTATGGGAAGGAATCAAGCGAGTGCGGCCGTGGCGCGGACGGCATTAAGAACCTCCAGAGAGAGAGGGGTGAAATGGCGCAGTAGTCACAACGAGAGACTTAGCTGCACCAGGGGACGAAGTGGTCACCACTGCGGGCTTGAGGCTCAACCCAACCACAGAGGAGGGAGGGGAGCTGGGGGAAGAAGTCAGGAGAGTCAAAGGAGGAGCAAGGTCGGGGCCCAACGCAGTGGAGGCTACAGAGCCCGGTCTTCCAAGACAGGCCGACTTGGGGGCTTTGTCGCCCACCCCACGAGCCCGAGAGGGTACAACAGAAACATTCAATGACATACAGACGAAGAGTGATAAATTCATCCACGAATGTGCCCCCGTACCTACCATGGAGCCACAATTAGAGGCAGGATGGCCAACAGGAAGCTATCACCGATCATGCCGGGGCAGCCGTCCACTAAGCCCCCTCACGGCGCCAACGTTGCCGGATGGGGAGGGAGCCCTTACAGATAGGCTTACGTGCAGTCAGGTGTATAAGTTTCATGCAAATCGCCAGATAAACAAAAGAGCGAGATAAAATAAAAAAAAATAAAAAAGGTAAAATTTTTTTAACTAAATTTTATTAATAAAACTGATTATAGTTTGTTTTTAATAAATGCTATTGTGATAGCTGAGAGTCAGACATGATTTCAGTTGACACTTTTGTTTGATAGTCGTTTTTAATCTTTTTGGAAAAATTTTGACAATTCAATATTTTCTTTCTCCCTTCCTATTTATGCTACGATGCTGGAATTTGGACCAGATGAAACCCTTTTCATATACAACTTGTCAAAAATAGTTTGAAATCGAACGAGTTTTCAGTTATTGCATATTATTGGCATATTTGGAGCTAACGCCCCCTTAATATCAACCTAAATAGAGGGTTTAGTTTTGCAGACAATGTGGCTGAAGAATGCTGACCAGACCACACACT
This sequence comes from Procambarus virginalis, assembly GCA_020271785.1. NCBI lineage: Eukaryota > Metazoa > Arthropoda > Malacostraca > Decapoda > Cambaridae > Procambarus > Procambarus virginalis. The sequence continues at coordinate 5,477 of WNGS01001107.1, read as the reverse complement.
AGAAGGTGAAGGGACGACGACGTTTCGGTCCATCCTAGATCATTCTCAATTGACTTGAGAATGGTCAAGGACAGACCGAAACGTCGTCGTCCCTTCATCTGCTAGTGTGTGGTCTGGTCAGGGTTTAATATACCCTAAACCTCCCCGAGTAGAGGGCCATGCTAATTGTGACAATCTACTTTTTCTTAGGTACTGTCGCCCTAGCTAAATTGTGAGCAGTTAAACTGCTCGTTTGTGAATACGTTAGGCTACAATGTTATAGCCCTCTAGAGACTTAACAAACACCTACTTTAACAGAATTATTTGTGAGCAGTGTTACGTACCTCTATAAGCTACGTAATTAAATACATTTAATTTGTACTTCTACATTAATGTGTACTTCTATATATATCTTGTTTTATCTGATTATATGTACATCTAAATATTCTTTACTTGTATGTAAGATATGTGTTGCCTGATTTTTATGTTGAATTAAGCCTAACTTTTCCACCTGTGGGAACGATTATATTCTCTTGTTGGTTCACGGTTGATTTCGTGGGAAAGTGGTTTTATCTATGATCATCAGTAGGAATCACTGATGGAAATTCTGTAATTGTTTGAACATTGGGGGGCAACATTCCGTGAGAAACTTCTAGTTCCTGGTGGCGGGGGAGCGTTGCCAATATTTCCCTTTGTTATTTTAATTACTGCATGTATTAATAATTACATTATTTTCGTTATGCATGTTATTCTGACAATTTACTAAGTTACTTTAAGATTACTCTTGTCACATTATTTTGCTCCATGTAAGTTTAATTAAATAATGTTAGTTTGGCAATTTTCCGCGGGGCGGAAGCTATGTTTTTGACTCCCGCAGTTTAAGTAGTCAGTAACTCGCACGGGACAGGAGAGATAACAACTTTGAGAGAAGTCTGTTAATATTCGTTTTGCCATACATTTACATTTATAATATAAGAGAGACAATACTTTAATTTGCTTTTATAAGTGATCTTGTCCATCTGTGCTTTTTATGTGATATTGTATTGAAATTCTTGTTAATATATATAATATAATTTATATGTATATTTCTTAGTCCTAAGGGATAAATACTTTTTTCTTGCTTGTGCCAATCATGTGGTTACACTGGTGACCCGCTCTATATTACAGCAATTCTAACATGTCCCTAGACAACAAGTTTCTTAATGCTGTACAGGGTTACGAGCCGTAACGAACGATCTGGTAACAAGCAGTAGGGCCTACTCGGTTTATATGTATTACGCTACAATACTATAGTCCTCCTGGTTGATACCTGGTTGATGGGGTTCTGGGAGTTCTACTCCCCAAGCCTGGCCCGAGGCCAGGCTCGACTTGTGAGAGCTTGGTCAACCAGGCTGTTGCTTGGAGCGGCCCGCAGGCCCACATACCCACCACAGCCCGGCTGGTCCGGAACTTCTCTTAGAAAACAGTCCAGTTTTCTCTTTAAGATGTCCACGGTTGTTCCGGCAATATTTCTTATAGTCGCTGGGAGGATGTTGAACAACCGCGGACCTCTGATGTTTATACAGTGCTCTCCGATTGTGCCTATGGCACCTCTGCCTTTCACTGGATCAATCTTGCACTTTCTTCCATATCGTTCACTCCAGTACGTTGTTATTTTACTGTGCAGGTTTGGGACCTGGCCCTCCAGTATTTTCCATGTGTATATTATTCGGAATCTCTCTCGTCTCCTTTCTAGAGAGTACATTTGGAGAGCTTTGAGACGATCCCAATAATTTAGGTGCTTTATCACGTCTATGCGTGCCGTATATGTTCTCTGTATTCCCTCTATTTCAGCAATCTCTCCTGCTCTGAAGGGGGAAGCGAGTACTGAGCAGTACTCGAGACGGGACAACACTTGAGACTTAACGAAGCAGGTAGCTTGAAATTCATGGGAAGCAATAATAGTTGCTCAGGTTATCGTGGTGAGCAAGATGGACTAAATATCGCGCTGAGCAATAAAGACTAATTATCACGGTGAACAATAAGGGGGCACAAATTATTGCAGTGAGTAATATGTTTGTATGATGATGGTGACCAATAATATGCTCAAGTGATCCTAGTGAGCAATAGGCTCGAATGATCTTGGCGAGCAACAATGTGTTCGAATTAGTGTGTGGAGTAATAAGGCGTTGAAATATCATGGTGTACAATAATGTGTTCGGATTATCGTGGGGAGCAATAAGGGGGCTCGAATTATCACGGTGAATAATAATGCGCTCGAAATATCACGTTAATTCATAGGTGAGCAGTTGAGTCTGCTCGTTTTATTCAGGGTAAATAACTGCATGATCCTTCTTGAGAGACAGCTAAGCACAAAATCAATTAAAGATTCAGGTGCGAGCAGTAAGCCTGCTCGTATTTAGCATGCTAAGTTTCAGTACTATAGCCCTCGTGAGATATAACGAAGCACAGTAACTTAAAGTTAATCTAATGAATTAACATTAATTAAGGGAAACCTAAGGTTGCTGGAAAGAATTAATTTTGTTACTACGACCAATCTTGGTAGGAAGATAATTTTTAACAATATCCTAACCTATATGTTTCACGGTTTAAAGTTCTCTGGTAAATGTTCACTTACAGATTTGCAAGTTTTCAATTTTACTTGTGCTGGTTTCCTCAAAAACGTTTCTAAGACTGCTTATGGACAGAAGCGAGAAAAAAAACAGCCAAACAAAACTGAAGCAACGCTGTAGGTGATATTTCATTAGGTAAATGAATAGAATTCTAGTGCAAAAAAACTTTGATTAAATGTAGTTGTCTGATTAAGACTAATATAAGGTTTTCTTGGCAGACCTTAAGTGCAAAATTATTTTGGACTTCAGTCCTGGTGAATTTGCAGGTGTGGAAGTTTCTTGATGACTTCATGGTCCCGCGAGATTCATTGGGTACTAGAATTTCCTAGCCTAATTTTATTGATTCACATGGGGAGACTGAGTAAGTAATTATCAATAGAAGGCACCAAACCGGGATGGCTATGTAGCACCATCAAATGTGCGGGATAATCAGAGGGCGCTAAATATCACCAAGGATGCCAATACGAGAACAAAAACGCATAAGGCGAACGATATCAAAAGTATCAGAGTCGCCAAGAATTCTATCGAGGGACAAGCGACCGTGGGAGACAGTCAGAAAACAATACACGCTCGCCCTGGAAATCAGGACATTCAACAAGGATATGTGCGACCGTAAGAGGGACAATGCAATTTGGACAATAAGGAGCAGGGCGGCGCACCATTAAGTGACCGTGAGTTAAATGGATATGGCCAAGACGTAATCTAGCCAGAGCGGTTTCCCACCGTCGGTTACGGTGGCAGGAGGAAGGCCACTGGGACACACGACTCTTGAGAGCACTCAGTTTGTTACCAAGAACAGAAGACCAACAACGCTGCCAACGGGCAAGGATGGAGGCATGAATAACTGGGTAAAAGTCAGAATAAGGAACACCTTTATGGGAGATGGGACAAGTGCGGATAGCGTCCTTAGTGGCAGTATCTGCACGCTCATTTAAAGATACACCAACATGCCTGGGAACCCAGCAAAATACAACCGACTTAAATTTACTGGAGATAAGAAACAGCCAATGTTGAATCTCGATGACCACAGGGTGGACTGGATTAAAGGACCCCAAAGCCATGAGGGCACTACGAGAGTCAACTACTACCACGAAGGAGGACTGCCCCCGGGAAAGCAGGAGACGAAGAGCATAGAGTTCTGCTGTGAAGATGCTAGCCTCTGAAGGAAGGCGACACATATAAGTGTGGTCAGGAAAAACAACAGAGTAGCCCACACCGTCAGCAGACTTTGACCCGTCGGTGAAGATGGGAACGGAGTGGGAGTGAGAAGAAAAGTGCTCAAGGAAGAGGCATTTCAGAACTGTAGGAGGGGTAAAAGCTTTAGTGATGCAGGTCAGAGAAGTACAAAATGTGGGAAGGGGGACCCTCCAAGGGGGCAAGGAGGGAACAGTACAAGGAGAAACATTAATAAGACGAACCGAAAGAGAATCTTGTAAGCGAGCCAAACGGACAGAAAGAGGAAGGTGGTGAAGAGGAACAGGAACGACAGGAGGGGTAAAAGTCAAAGCACGACAGAGGCGAGAGTGAGGATGCTGTAAGGATCGCGCTAGATAGCGATGACTGTAGCGATCACGGCGATCCTGGAGAGACAAAGCCAGTGTCAGTGTACAAACTGAGGGTAGGAGTGGAACGAAAAGCACCAGAGCTTAGGCGCAACCCAGTATGGTGCAAAGGTTCAAGACGGCGAAGAGTAGAAGGAGAAGCAGAAGAGTATGCAGGGCAACCATAATCGAGCTTAGACAGTACGAGAGAGGAATGCAAAGCAAGGAGAGTGCGCCTATCCGCTCCCCAAGAAAGTGGGAAAAAAATCGTAGGTTAAGGTAAAAAAATAAAGTAGGTAAGGGCCTTAGAGCATGCCAACACGGAGGTAAGAGACATGGGGCGACCAAGACAAACGGTGTCAAAAGAACCCCAAAAGCTTCGCGAATCCTTGTACTCAAGGGGATGACCAAAAGTGACAAAGAGGGACGAAACAACGACTCGCTTCCGAGTAAAAGTCATGACATAAGTCTAGTAGTAGAGAACTTGAAGCCATGATTGGTGGCCCAAGATGACACGACATCAATCGCAAGTTGAAGCCGCCGTTGAAGGAGAGGCGAATCATCACCTCGACAGCAAAAAGTAAGATCGTCAACATAAAGAGCGGAGAAGATGCCAGAAGGAAAGGAGGAAAGGAGACCATGAGGGCAACCAGAAAAAGCGTAGTACTCAGAACACTACCTTGGGGCACACCTTCACACTGCCGAAAAGAGGCAGAGAGAGTGGCACCAAGCCTGACTCGAAACGTACGACGAGAGAGAAAGCTTTGAAGGAAGAGGGAGATTACTACGAAGGCCAAAAGAACGAAGTTGGGACAGAAAGGTATCGCCAAGTCGTGTTATAAGCTTTTCCAGGTCAAAAAGGACAGCAAAACGAAGGTCTTCGCAGCAAAAGCAGTACGAATAAGACCTCCAAGTTCACCAGGACATCAGTCGTGCTGCGGCACTTGCGAAAACGAAATGAGAAGGAAGAAGTGGTGATGGTGTCCAAGAACCACATCAGACGGACAGTCACCATATGCTCTGTGACGGTAACGAGTGGGAAATGGTGTCGGCAGTCTTCCAACTAGCAGGTGTCAGTGCTGGGCCAAATATTAAATATTATAAAAAAAAAAGAAAAAAAAGAGAAAAAAAATAATGACTGCGTGGTTGGTAATCTGTGGTAAGTAAGAAACATAAAAACACAATAATAAACAATGTAGTTAATAACAATAAAAAAACAAATTGAAGTAAATGCAAATCTTGGCTAATGGTAAAAAAATGTCAAGTGGAAAAATAAATAAACATGAAAATAGATTACGTAATGGGGGAGGAGAAGGACATACAAAGGTAAATAAAATATGAATGC
>WNGS01001105.1:55467-71512 GCA_020271785.1 Procambarus virginalis | reverse complement strand
CGACGGGGACCAGAGGGCGCCGACGGGGACCAGAGGGCGCCGACGGGGACCAGAGGGAGCCGACGGGGACCAGAGGGAGCCGACGGGGACCAGAGGGAGCCGACGGGGACCAGAGGGCGCCGACGGGGACCAGAGGCGCCGACGGGGACCAGAGGGAGCCGACGGGGACCAGAGGGAGCCGACGGGGACCAGAGGGCGCCGACGGGGACCAGAGGGAGCCGACGGGGACCAGAGGGCGCCGACGGGGACCAGAGGGCGCCGACGGGGACCAGAGGGAGCCGACGGGGACCAGAGGGCGCCGACGGGGACCAGAGGGAGCCGACGGGGACCAGAGGGAGCCGACGGGGACCAGAGGGCGCCGACGGGGACCAGAGGGCGCCGACGGGGACCAGAGGGAGCCGACGGGGACCAGAGGGAGCCGACGGGGACCAGAGGGGAGCCGACGGGGACCAGAGGGCGCCGACGGGGACCAGAGGGAGCCGACGGGGACCAGAGGGAGCCGACGGGGACCAGAGAGCGCCGACGGGGACCAGAGGGGCCGACGGGGACCAGAGGGCGCCGACGGGGACCAGAGGGCGCCGACGGGGACCAGAGGGGAGCCGACGGGGACCAGAGGGCGCCGACGGGGACCAGAGGGGAGCCGACGGGGACCAGAGGGCGCCGACGGGGACCAGAGGGGGCCGACGGGGACCAGAGGGGAGCCGACAAGGACCAGAGGGCGCCAACGGGGACCAGAGGGGAGCCGACGGGGACCAGAGGGCGCCAACGGGGACCAGAGGGGAGCCGACGGGGACCAGAGGGCGCCGACGGGGACCAGAGGGGAGCCGACGGGGACCAGAGGGGAGCGGACGGGGACCAGAGGGAGCCGACGGGGACCAGAGGGGAGTCGACGGGGACCAGAGGGCGCCGACGGGGACCAGAGGGGAGCCGACGGGGACCAGAGGGAGCCGACGGGGACCAGAGGGAGTCGACGGGGACCAGAGGGGAGCCGACGGGGACCAGAGGGAGTCGACGGGGACCAGAGGGAGTCGACGGGGACCAGAGGGCGCCGACGGGGACCAGAGGGGAGCCGACGGGGACCAGAGGGGAGCCGACGGGGACCAGAGGGGAGCCGACGGGGACCACAGGGGAGCCGACGGGGACCAGAGGGAAGCCGACGGGGACCAGAGGGGAGCCGACGGGGACCAGAGGGGAGCCGACGGGGACCAGAGAGCGCCGACGGGGACCAGAGGGGAGCCGACGGGGACCAGAGGGCGCCGACGGGGACCAGAGGGAGCCGACGGGGACCAGAGGGCGCCGACGGGGACCAGAGGGGAGCCGACGGGGACCAGAGGGAGCCGACGGGGACCAGAGAGCGCCGACGGGGACCAGAGGGGAGCCGACGGGGACCAGAGGGAGCCGACGGGGACCAGAGAGCGCCGACGGGGACCAGAGGGGGCCGACGGGGACCAGAGGGAGCCGACGGGGACCAGAGAGCGCCGACGGGGACCAGAGGGAGCCGACGGGGACCAGAGAGCGCCGACGGGGACCAGAGGGCGCCGACGGGGACCAGAGGGGAGCCGACGGGGACCAGAGGGCGCCGACGGGGACCAGAGGGCGCCGACGGGGACCAGAGGGGAGCCGACGGGGACCAGAGGGAGCCGACGGGGACCAGAGGGAGCCGACGGGGACCAGAGGGGAGCCGACGGGGACCAGAGGGAGTCGACGGGGACCAGAGGGAGCCGACGGGGACCAGAGGGGAGCCGACGGGGACCAGAGGGGAGCCGACGGGGACCAGAGGGCGCCGACGGGGACCAGAGGGCGCCGACGGGGACCAGAGGGAGTCGACGGGGACCAGAGGGAATCGATGGGGACCAGAGGGAGCCGACGGGGACCAGAGGGCGCCGACTGGGACCAGAGGGCGCCGACGGGGACCAGAGGGAGTCGATGGGGACCAGAGGGAGCCGACGGGGACCAGAGGGCGCCGACGGGGACCAGAGGGAGTCGATGGGGACCAGAGGGAGCCGACGGGGACCAGAGGGCGCCGACGGGGACCAGAGGGAGTCGATGGGGACCAGAGGGCGCCGACGGGGACCAGAGGGAGTCGATGGGGACCAGAGGGAGCCGACGGGGACCAGAGGGCGCCGACGGGGACCAGAGGGCGCCGACGGGGACCAGAGGGAGTCGACGAGGACCAGAGGGAGTCGATGGGGACCAGAGGGGAGCCGACGGGGACCAGAGGGAGTCGTCGGGGACCAGAGGGAGTCGATGGGGACCAGAGGGGAGCCGACGGGGACCAGAGGGCGCCGACGGGGACCAGAGGGCGCCGACGGGGACCAGAGGGAGTCGATGGGGACCAGAGGGAGCCGACGGGGACCAGAGGGCGCCGACGGGGACCAGAGGGGAGCCGACGGGGACCAGAGGGAGCCGACGGGGACCAGAGGGCGCCGACGGGGACCAGAGGGGAGCCGACGGGGACCAGAGGGCGCCGACGGGGACCAGAGGGCGCCGACGGGGACCAGAGGGGGCCGACGGGGACCAGAGGGGGCCGACGGGGACCAGAGGGGGCCGACGGGGACCAGAGGGGGCCGACGGGGACCAGAGGGGGCCGACGGGGACCAGAGGGGGCCGACGGGGACCAGTGGGGAGCCGACGGGGACCGGAGTGCACCGACGGGAACCAGAGGGCGCCGACGGGGACCAGAGGGCGCCGACGGGGACCAGAGGGGAGCCGACGGGGACCAGAGGGCGCCAACGGGGACCAGAGGGGAGCCGACGGGGACCAGAGGGCGCCGACGGGGACCAGAGGGAAGCCGACGGGGACCAGAGGGGAGCGGACGGGGACCAGAGGGAGCCGACGGGGACCAGAGGGGAGTCGACGGGGACCAGAGGGCGCCTACGGGGACCAGAGGGGAGCCGACGGGGACCAGAGGGAGTCGACGGGGACCAGAGGGAGTCGACGGGGACCAGAGGGGAGCCGACGGGGACCAGAGGGAGTCGACGGGGACCAGAGGGCGCCGACGGGGACCAGAGGGGAGCCGACGGGGACCAGAGGGGAGCCGACGGGGACCAGAGGGGAGCCGACGGGGACCAGAGGGGAGCCGACGGGGACCAGAGGGGAGCCGACGGGGACCAGAGGGGAGCCGACGGGGACCAGAGGGGAGCCGACGGGGACCAGAGGGGAGCCGACGGGGACCAGAGAGCGCCGACGGGGACCAGAGGGGAGCCGACGGGGACCAGAGGGCGCCGACGGGGACCAGAGGGAGCCGACGGGGACCAGAGGGCGCCGACGGGGACCAGAGGGGAGCCGACGGGGACCAGAGGGAGCCGACGGGGACCAGAGAGCGCCGACGGGAACCAGAGGGGAGCCGACGGGGACCAGAGGGGAGCCGACGGGGACCAGAGAGCGCCGACGGGGACCAGAGGGGGCCGACGGGGACCAGAGGGAGCCGACGGGGACCAGAGAGCGCCGACGGGGACCAGAGGGAGCCGACGGGGACCAGAGAGCGCCGACGGGGACCAGAGGGCGCCGACGGGGACCAGAGGGGAGCCGACGGGGACCAGAGGGAGTCGACGGGGACCAGAGGGAGCCGACGGGGACCAGAGGGGAGCCGACGGGGACCAGAGGGAGTCGACGGGGACCAGAGGGAGCCGACGGGGACAAGAGGGCGCCGACGGGGACCAGAGGGCGCCGACGGGGACCAGAGGGAGTCGATGGGGACCAGAGGGAGTCGACGGGGACCAGAGGGAGCCGACGGGGACCAGAGGGGAGCCGACGGGGACCAGAGGGAGTCGACGGGGACCAGAGGGAGCCGACGGGGATCAGAGGGGAGCCGACGGGGACCAGAGGGAGTCGACGGGGACCAGAGGGAGCCGACGGGGACCAGAGGGGAGCCGACGGGGACCAGAGGGAGTCGACGGGGACCAGAGGGAGTCGACGGGGACCAGAGGGGAGCCGACGGGGACCAGAGGGGAGCCGACGGGGACCAGAGGGCGCCGAAGGGGACCAGAGGGCGCCGACGGGGACCAGAGGGAGTCGACGGGGACCAGAGGGAATCGATGGGGACCAGAGGGAGCCGACGGGGACCAGAGGGCGCCGACGGGGACCAGAGGGCGCCGACGGGGACCAGAGGGAGTCGATGGGGACCAGAGGGAGCCGACGGGGACCAAGGGCGCCGACGGGGACCAGAGGGAGTCGATGGGGACCAGAGGGAGCCGACGGGGACCAGAGGGCGCCGACGGGGACCAGAGGGAGTCGACGGGGACCAGAGGGAGTCGATGGGGACCAGAGGGGAGCCGACGGGGACCAGAGGGAGTCGACGGGGACCAGAGGGAGTCGATGGGGACCAGAGGGGAGCCGACGGGGACCAGAGGGCGCCGACGGGGACCAGAGGGCGCCGACGGGGACCAGAGGGAGTCGATGGGGACCAGAGGGAGCCGACGGGGACCAGAGGGCGCCGACGGGGACCAGAGGGGAGCCGACGGGGACCAGAGGGAGCCGACGGGGACCAGAGGGCGCCGACGGGGACCAGAGGGGAGCCGACGGGGACCAGAGGGCGCCGACGGGGACCAGAGGGCGCCGACGGGGACCAGAGGGGGCCGACGGGGACCAGAGGGCGCCGACGGGGACCAGAGGGAGCCGACGGGGACCAGAGGGAGCCGACGGGGACCAGAGGGAGTCGACGGGGACCAGAGGGAGCCGACGGGGACCAGAGGGCGCCGACGGGGACCAGAGGGGAGCCGACGGGGACCAGAGGGAGCCGACGGGGACCAGAGGGCGCCGACGGGGACCAGAGGGGAGCCGACGGGGACCAGAGGGCGCCGACGGGGACCAGAGGGCGCCGACGGGGACCAGAGGGGGCCGACGGGGACCAGAGGGGGCCGACGGGGACCAGAGGGGGCCGACGGGGACCAGAGGGGGCCGACGGGGACCAGAGGGGGCCGACGGGGACCAGAGGGGGCCGACGGGGACCAGGGGGAGCCGACGGGGACCAGAGGTGCGCCGACGGGAACCAGAGGGCGCCGACGGGGACCAGAGGGCGCCGACGGGGACCAGAGGGGAGCCGACGGGGACCAGAGGGCGCCGACGGGGACCAGAGGGGAGCCGACGGGGACCAGAGGGCGCCGACGGGGACCAGAGGGAAGCCGACGGGGACCAGAGGGGAGCGGACGGGGACCAGAGGGAGCCGACGGGGACCAGAGGGGAGTCGACGGGGACCAGAGGGCGCCTACGGGGACCAGAGGGGAGCCGACGGGGACCAGAGGGAGTCGACGGGGACCAGAGGGAGTCGACGGGGACCAGAGGGGAGCCGACGGGGACCAGAGGGAGTCGACGGGGACCAGAGGGAGCGACGGGGACCAGAGGGCGCCGACGGGGACCAGAGGGGAGCCGACGGGGACCAGAGGGGAGCCGACGGGGACCAGAGGGGAGCCGACGGGGACCAGAGGGGAGCCGACGGGGACCAGAGGGGAGCCGACGGGGACCAGAGGGAGCCGACGGGGACCAGAGGGGAGCCGACGGGGACCAGAGGGGAGCCGACGGGGACCAGAGAGCGCCGACGGGGACCAGAGGGGAGCCGACGGGGACCAGAGGGCGCCGACGGGGACCAGAGGGAGCCGACGGGGACCAGAGGGCGCCGACGGGGACCAGAGGGGAGCCGACGGGGACCAGAGGGAGCCGACGGGGACCAGAGAGCGCCGACGGGAACCAGAGGGGAGCCGACGGGGACCAGAGGGGAGCCGACGGGGACCAGAGAGCGCCGACGGGGACCAGAGGGGCCGACGGGGACCAGAGGGAGCCGACGGGGACCAGAGAGCGCCGACGGGGACCAGAGGGAGCCGACGGGGACCAGAGAGCGCCGACGGGGACCAGAGGGCGCCGACGGGGACCAGAGGGGAGCCGACGGGGACCAGAGGGAGTCGACGGGGACCAGAGGGAGCCGACGGGGACCAGAGGGGAGCCGACGGGGACCAGAGGGAGTCGACGGGGACCAGAGGGAGCCGACGGGGACAAGAGGGCGCCGACGGGGACCAGAGGGCGCCGACGGGGACCAGAGGGAGTCGATGGGGACCAGAGGGAGTCGACGGGGACCAGAGGGAGCCGACGGGGACCAGAGGGGAGCCGACGGGGACCAGAGGGAGTCGACGGGGACCAGAGGGAGCCGACGGGGATCAGAGGGGAGCCGACGGGGACCAGAGGGAGTCGACGGGGACCAGAGGGAGCCGACGGGGACCAGAGGGGAGCCGACGGGGACCAGAGGGAGTCGACGGGGACCAGAGGGAGTCGACGGGGACCAGAGGGGAGCCGACGGGGACCAGAGGGGAGCCGACGGGGACCAGAGGGCGCCGACGGGGACCAGAGGGCGCCGACGGGGACCAGAGGGAGTCGACGGGGACCAGAGGGAATCGACGGGGACCAGAGGGAGCCGACGGGGACCAGAGGGCGCCGACGGGGACCAGAGGGCGCCGACGGGGACCAGAGGGAGTCGATGGGGACCAGAGGGAGCCGACGGGGACCAGAGGGCGCCGACGGGGACCAGAGGGAGTCGACGGGGACCAGAGGGAGCCGACGGGGACCAGAGGGCGCCGACGGGGACCAGAGGGAGCCGACGGGGACCAGAGGGAGTCGACGGGGACCAGAGGGGAGCCGACGGGGACCAGAGGGAGTCGACGGGGACCAGAGGGAGCCGACGGGGACCAGAGGGGAGCCGACGGGGACCAGAGGGCGCCGACGGGGACCAGAGGGCGCCGACGGGGACCAGAGGGAGCCGACGGGGACCAGAGGGAGCCGACGGGGACCAGAGGGCGCCGACGGGGACCAGAGGGGAGCCGACGGGGACCAGAGGGAGCCGACGGGGACCAGAGGGCGCCGACGGGGACCAGAGGGGAGCCGACGGGGACCAGAGGGCGCCGACGGGGACCAGAGGGCGCCGACGGGGACCAGAGGGGCCGACGGGGACCAGAGGGGGCCGACGGGGACCAGAGGGGCCGACGGGGACCAGAGGGGGCCGACGGGGACCAGAGGGGCCGACGGGGACCAGAGGGGGCCGACGGGGACCAGAGGGGGCCGACGGGGACCAGAGGGAGCCGACGGGGACCAGAGGGCGCCGACGGGGACCAGAGGGCGCCGACGGGGACCAGAGGGCGCCGACGGGGACCAGAGGGGGCCGACGGGGACCAGAGGGCGCCGACGGGGACCAGAGGGGGCCGACGGGGACCAGAGGGGAGCCGACGGGGACCAGAGGGCGCCGACGGGGACCAGAGGGCGCCGACGGGGACCAGAGGGCGCCGACGGGGACCAGAGGGCGCCGACGGGGACCAGAGGGGAGCCGACGGGGACCAGAGGGCGCCGACGGGGACCAGAGGGCGCCGACGGGGACCAGAGGGCGCCGACGGGGACCAGAGGGCGCCGACGGGGACCAGAGGGCGCCGACGGGGACCAGAGGGCGCCGACGGGGACCAGAGGGCGCCGACGGGGACCAGAGGGCGCCGACGGGGACCAGAGGGCGCCGACGGGGACCAGAGGGCGCCGACGGGGACCAGAGGGCGCCGACGGGGACCAGAGGGCGCCGACGGGGACCAGAGGGCGCCGACGGGGACCAGAGGGGGCCGACGGGGACCAGAGGGGAGCCGACGGGGACCAGAGGGCGCCGACGGGGACCAGAGGGCGCCGACGGGGACCAGAGGGGGCCGACGGGGACCAGAGGGCGCCGACGGGGACCAGAGGGGCGCCGACGGGGACCAGAGGGGGCCGACGGGGACCAGAGGGGGCCGACGGGGACCAGAGGGGGCCGACGGGGACCAGAGGGCGCCGACGGGGACCAGAGGGGGCCGACGGGGACCAGAGGGCGCCGACGGGGACCAGAGGGCGCCGACGGGGACCAGAGGGGCCGACGGGGACCAGAGGGCGCCGACGGGGACCAGAGGGCGCCGACGGGGACCAGAGGGCGCCGACGGGGACCAGAGGGCGCCGACGGGGACCAGAGGGGGCCGACGGGGACCAGAGGGGCGCCGACGGGGACCAGAGGGGCCGACGGGGACCAGAGGGGCGCCGACGGGGACCAGAGGGGGCCGACGGGGACCAGAGGGCGCCGACGGGGACCAGAGGGCGCCGACGGGGACCAGAGGGGCGCCGACGGGGACCAGAGGGGGCCGACGGGGACCAGAGGGCGCCGACGGGGACCAGAGGGGCCGACGGGGACCAGAGGGCGCCGACGGGGACCAGAGGGCGCCGACGGGGACCAGAGGGGGCCGACGGGGACCAGAGGGCGCCGACGGGGACCAGAGGGCGCCGACGGGGACCAGAGGGCGCCGACGGGGACCAGAGGGGAGCCGACGGGGACCAGAGGGCGCCGACGGGGACCAGAGGGCGCCGACGGGGACCAGAGGGCGCCGACGGGGACCAGAGGGCGCCGACGGGGACCAGAGGGCGCCGACGGGGACCAGAGGGCGCCGACGGGGACCAGAGGGCGCCGACGGGGACCAGAGGGCGCCGACGGGGACCAGAGGGCGCCGACGGGGACCAGAGGGGAGCCGACGGGGACCAGAGGGGAGCCGACGGGGACCAGAGGGCGCCGACGGGGACCAGAGGGCGCCGACGGGGACCAGAGGGGAGCCGACGGGGACCAGAGGGGGCCGACGGGGACCAGAGGGGGCCGACGGGGACCAGAGGGGAGCCGACGGGGACCAGAGGGGAGCCGACGGGGACCAGAGGGGGCCGACGGGGACCAGAGGGCGCCGACGGGGACCAGAGGGCGCCGACGGGGACCAGAGGGCGCCGACGGGGACCAGAGGGCGCCGACGGGGACCAGAGGGCGCCGACGGGGACCAGAGGGCGCCGACGGGGACCAGAGGGCGCCGACGGGGACCAGAGGGCGCCGACGGGGACCAGAGGGGAGCCGACGGGGACCAGAGGGGAGCCGACGGGGACCAGAGGGAGCCGACGGGGACCAGAGGGGAGCCGACGGGGACCAGAGGGGAGCCGACGGGGACCAGAGGGGGCCGACGGGGACCAGAGGGCGCCGACGGGGACCAGAGGGCGCCGACGGGGACCAGAGAGCGCCGACGGGGACCAGAGGGCGCCGACGGGGACCAGAGGACGCCGACGGGGACCAGAGGGAGCCGACGGGGACCAGAGGGAGCCGACGGGGACCAGAGGGGAGCCGACGGGGACCAGAGGGAGCCGACGGGGACCAGAGGGGAGCCGACGGGGACCAGAGGGGAGCCGACGGGGACCAGAGGGAGCCGACGGGGACCAGAGGGCGCCGACGGGGACCAGAGGGGAGCCGACGGGGACCAGAGGGGAGCCGACGGGGACCAGAGGGAGCCGACGGGGACCAGAGGGAGCCGACGGGGACCAGAGGGGAGCCGACGGGGACCAGAGGGCGCCGACGGGGACCAGAGGGCGCCGACGGGGACCAGAGGGCGCCGACGGGGACCAGAGGGGAGCCGACGGGGACCAGAGGGGAGCCGACGGGGACCAGAGGGGAGCCGACGGGGACCAGAGGGGAGCCGACGGGGACCAGAGGGAGCCGACGGGGACCAGAGGGGAGCCGACGGGGACCAGAGGGGAGCCGACGGGGACCAGAGGGCGCCGACGGGGACCAGAGGGCGCCGACGGGGACCAGAGGGCGCCGACGGGGACCAGAGGGCGCCGACGGGGACCAGAGGGGAGCCGACGGGGACCAGAGGGGAGCCGACGGGGACCAGAGGGGAGCCGACGGGGACCAGAGGGAGCCGACGGGGACCAGAGGGAGCCGACGGGGACCAGAGGGGAGCCGACGGGGACCAGAGGGAGCCGACGGGGACCAGAGGGAGCCGACGGGGACCAGAGGGCGCCGACGGGGACCAGAGGGAGCCGACGGGGACCAGAGGGGAGCCGACGGGGACCAGAGGGGAGCCGACGGGGACCAGAGGGCGCCGACGGGGACCAGAGGGGAGCCGACGGGGACCAGAGGGGAGCCGACGGGGACCAGAGGGAGCCGACGGGGACCAGAGGGAGCCGACGGGGACCAGAGGGAGCCGACGGGGACCAGAGGGAGCCGACGGGGACCAGAGGGAGCCGACGGGGACCAGAGGGGAGCCGACGGGGACCAGAGGGGAGCCGACGGGGACCAGAGGGAGCCGACGGGGACCAGAGGGAGCCGACGGGGACCAGAGGGCGCCGACGGGGACCAGAGGGGAGCCGACGGGGACCAGAGGGCGCCGACGGGGACCAGAGGGAGCCGACGGGGACCAGAGGGGAGCCGACGGGGACCAGAGGGCGCCGACGGGGACCAGAGGGAGCCGACGGGGACCAGAGGGGAGCCGACGGGGACCAGAGGGGAGCCGACGGGGACCAGAGGGAGCCGACGGGGACCAGAGGGAGCCGACGGGGACCAGAGGGAGCCGACGGGGACCAGAGGGAGCCGACGGGGACCAGAGGGAGCCGACGGGGACCAGAGGGGAGCCGACGGGGACCAGAGGGGAGCCGACGGGGACCAGAGGGAGCCGACGGGGACCAGAGGGGAGCCGACGGGGACCAGAGGGGAGCCGACGGGGACCAGAGGGCGCCGACGGGGACCAGAGGGGAGTCGACGGGGACCAGAGGGCGCCGACGGGGACCAGAGGGGAGCCGACGGGGACCAGAGGGAGCCGACGGGGACCAGAGGGGAGCCGACGGGGACCAGAGGGAGCCGACGGGGACCAGAGGGGAGCCGACGGGGACCAGAGGGCGCCGACGGGGACCAGAGGGGAGTCGACGGGGACCAGAGGGCGCCGACGGGGACCAGAGGGGAGCCGACGGGGACCAGAGGGAGTCGACGGGGACCAGAGGGAGCCGACGGGGACCAGAGGGAGCCGACGGGGACCAGAGGGAGCCGACGGGGACCAGAGGGCGCCGACGGGGACCAGAGGGAGCCGACGGGGACCAGAGGGGAGCCGACGGGGACCAGAGGGAGCCGACGGGGACCAGGGGGAGTCGACGGGGACCAGGGGGGAGCCGACGGGGACCAGAGGGGAGCCGACGGGGACCAGAGGGGAGCCGACGGGGACCAGAGGGGAGCCGACGGGGACCAGAGGGGAGCCGACGGGGACCAGAGGGAGCCGACGGGGACCAGAGGGGAGCCGACGGGGACCAGAGGGGAGCCGACGGGGACCAGAGGGAGCCGACGGGGACCAGAGGGAGCCGACGGGGACCAGAGGGAGCCGACGGGGACCAGAGGGGAGCCGACGGGGACCAGAGGGAGCCGACGGGGACCAGAGGGCGCCGACGGGGACCAGAGGGCGCCGACGGGGACCAGAGGGCGCCGACGGGGACCAGAGGGCGCCGACGGGGACCAGAGGGCGCCGACGGGGACCAGAGGGCGCCGACGGGGACCAGAGGGCGCCGACGGGGACCAGAGGGGAGCCGACGGGGACCAGAGGGCGCCGACGGGGACCAGAGGGGCCGACGGGGACCAGAGGGCGCCGACGGGGACCAGAGGGCGCCGACGGGGACCAGAGGGCGCCGACGGGGACCAGAGGGGAGCCGACGGGGACCAGAGGGCGCCGACGGGGACCAGAGGGCGCCGACGGGGACCAGAGGGAGCCGACGGGGACCAGAGGGGAGCCGACGGGGACCAGAGGGGGCCGACGGGGACCAGAGGGCGCCGACGGGGACCAGAGGGAGCCGACGGGGACCAGAGGGCGCCGACGGGGACCAGAGGGGAGCCGACGGGGACCAGAGGGAGCCGACGGGGACCAGAGGGAGCCGACGGGGACCAGAGAGGAGCCGACGGGGACCAGAGGGAGCCGACGGGGACCAGAGGGCGCCGACGGGGACCAGAGGGGAGCCGACGGGGACCAGAGGGCGCCGACGGGGACCAGAGGGGAGCCGACGGGGACCAGAGGGGAGCCGACGGGGACCAGAGGGGCGCCGACGGGGACCAGAGGGAGCCGACGGGGACCAGAGGGGAGCCGACGGGGACCAGAGGGCGCCGACGGGGACCAGAGGGAGCCGACGGGGACCAGAGGGGAGCCGACGGGGACCAGAGGGAGCCGACGGGGACCAGGGGGAGCCGACGGGGACCAGGGGCGCCGACGGGGACCAGAGGGCGCCGACGGGGACCAGAGGGCGCCGACGGGGACCAGAGGGCGCCGACGGGGACCAGAGGGCGCCGACGGGGACCAGAGGGCGCCGACGGGGACCAGAGGGCGCCGACGGGGACCAGAGGGGAGCCGACGGGGACCAGAGGGCGCCGACGGGGACCAGAGGGCGCCGACGGGGACCAGAGGGCGCCGACGGGGACCAGAGGGCGCCGACGGGGACCAGAGGGCGCCGACGGGGACCAGAGGGAGCCGACGGGGACCAGAGGGCGCCGACGGGGACCAGAGGGCGCCGACGGGGACCAGAGGGGAGCCGACGGGGACCAGAGGGAGCCGACGGGGACCAGAGGGCGCCGACGGGGACCAGAGGGAGCCGACGGGGACCAGAGGGCGCCGACGGGGACCAGAGGGAGCCGACGGGGACCAGAGGGAGCCGACGGGGACCAGAGGGAGCCGACGGGGACCAGAGGGAGCCGACGGGGACCAGAGGGCGCCGACGGGGACCAGAGGGCGCCGACGGGGACCAGAGGGGAGCCGACGGGGACCAGAGGGAGCCGACGGGGACCAGAGGGGGCCGACGGGGACCAGAGGGCGCCGACGGGGACCAGAGGGAGCCGACGGGGACCAGAGGGAGCCGACGGGGACCAGAGGGGAGCCGACGGGGACCAGAGGGAGCCGACGGGGACCAGAGGGAGCCGACGGGGACCAGAGGGAGCCGACGGGGACCAGAGGGAGCCGACGGGGACCAGAGGGGAGCCGACGGGGACCAGAGGGAGCCGACGGGGACCAGAGGGAGCCGACGGGGACCAGAGGGAGCCGACGGGGACCAGAGGGGGCCGACGGGGACCAGAGGGCGCCGACGGGACCAGAGGGCGCCGACGGGGACCAGAGGGCGCCGACGGGGACCAGAGGGCGCCGACGGGGACCAGAGGGCGCCGACGGGGACCAGAGGGCGCCGACGGGGACCAGAGGGCGCCGACGGGGACCAGAGGGCGCCGACGGGGACCAGAGGGCGCCGACGGGGACCAGAGGGCCGACGGGGACCAGAGGGCGCCGACGGGGACCAGAGGGCGCCGACGGGGACCAGAGGGAGCCGACGGGGACCAGAGGGAGCCGACGGGGACCAGAGGGAGCCGACGGGGACCAGGGGGGCCGACGGGGACCAGAGGGCGCCGACGGGGACCAGAGGGCGCCGACGGGGACCAGAGGGCGCCGACGGGGACCAGAGGGGAGCCGACGGGGACCAGAGGGGCCGACGGGGACCAGAGGGCGCCGACGGGGACCAGAGGGCGCCGACGGGGACCAGAGGGGGCCGACGGGGACCAGAGGGGAGCCGACGGGGACCAGAGGGGCCGACGGGGACCAGAGGGGAGCCGACGGGGACCAGAGGGCGCCGACGGGGACCAGAGGGAGCCGACGGGGACCAGAGGGAGCCGACGGGGACCAGAGGGGCGCCGACGGGGACCAGAGGGCGCCGACGGGGACCAGAGGGCGCCGACGGGGACCAGAGGGCGCCGACGGGGACCAGAGGGCGCCGACGGGGACCAGAGGGCGCCGACGGGGACCAGAGGGCGCCGACGGGGACCAGAGGGCGCCGACGGGGACCAGAGGGGGCCGACGGGGACCAGAGGGCGCCGACGGGGACCAGAGGGCGCCGACGGGGACCAGAGGCGCCGACGGGGACCAGAGGGCGCCGACGGGGACCAGAGAGCGCCGACGGGGACCAGAGGGCGCCGACGGGGACCAGAGGGCGCCGACGGGGACCAGAGGGCGCCGACGGGGACCAGGGGGCCGACGGGGACCAGAGAGCGCCGACGGGGACCAGAGGGCGCCGACGGGGACCAGAGGGCGCCGACGGGGACCAGAGGGCGCCGACGGGGACCAGAGGGCGCCGACGGGGACCAGAGGGCGCCGACGGGGACCAGAGGGGCGCCGACGGGGACCAGAGGGCGCCGACGGGGACCAGAGGGCGCCGACGGGGACCAGAGGGCGCCGACGGGGACCAGAGGGCGCCGACGGGGACCAGAGGGGGCCGACGGGGACCAGAGGGGCGCCGACGGGGACCAGAGGGGCGCCGACGGGGACCAGAGGGCGCCGACGGGGACCAGAGGGGCGCCGACGGGGACCAGAGGGCGCCGACGGGGACCAGAGGGCGCCGACGGGGACCAGAGGGCGCCGACGGGGACCAGAGGGCGCCGACGGGGACCAGAGGGCGCCGACGGGGACCAGAGGGCGCCGACGGGGACCAGGGGGCGCCGACGGGGACCAGAGGGCGCCGACGGGGACCAGAGGGGCGCCGACGGGGACCAGAGGGGCCGACGGGGACCAGAGGGGGCCGACGGGGACCAGAGGGCGCCGACGGGGACCAGAGGGGCGCCGACGGGGACCAGAGGGGCGCCGACGGGGACCAGAGGGCGCCGACGGGGACCAGAGGGGCGCCGACGGGGACCAGAGGGCGCCGACGGGGACCAGAGGGGGCCGACGGGGACCAGAGGGCGCCGACGGGGACCAGAGGGCGCCGACGGGGACCAGAGGGCGCCGACGGGGACCAGAGGGCGCCGACGGGGACCAGAGGGGCCGACGGGGACCAGAGGGCGCCGACGGGGACCAGAGGGCGCCGACGGGGACCAGAGAGCGCCGACGGGGACCAGAGGGCGCCGACGGGGACCAGAGGGCGCCGACGGGGACCAGAGGGCGCCGACGGGGACCAGAGGGCGCCGACGGGGACCAGAGGGCGCCGACGGGGACCAGAGGGCGCCGACGGGGACCAGAGGGCGCCGACGGGGACCAGAGGGCGCCGACGGGGACCAGAGGGCGCCGACGGGGACCAGAGGGCGCCGACGGGGACCAGAGGGAGCCGACGGGGACCAGAGGGCGCCGACGGGGACCAGAGGGGGCCGACGGGGACCAGAGGGCGCCGACGGGGACCAGAGGGCGCCGACGGGGACCAGAGGGCGCCGACGGGGACCAGAGGGGGCCGACGGGGACCAGAGGGCGCCGACGGGGACCAGAGGGAGCCGACGGGGACCAGAGGGGGCCGACGGGGACCAGAGGGCGCCGACGGGGACCAGAGGGAGCCGACGGGGACCAGAGGGCGCCGACGGGGACCAGAGGGCGCCGACGGGGACCAGAGGGCGCCGACGGGGACCAGAGGGCGCCGACGGGGACCAGAGGGCGCCGACGGGGACCAGAGGGGCCGACGGGGACCAGAGGGAGCCGACGGGGACCAGAGGGGGCCGACGGGGACCAGAGGGCGCCGACGGGGACCAGAGGGCGCCGACGGGGACCAGAGGGGGCCGACGGGGACCAGAGGGCGCCGACGGGGACCAGAGGGGAGCCGACGGGGACCAGAGGGAGCCGACGGGGACCAGAGGGCGCCGACGGGGACCAGAGGGGAGCCGACGGGACCAGAGGGCGCCGACGGGGACCAGAGGGGGCCGACGGGGACCAGAGGGCGCCGACGGGGACCAGAGGGGAGCCGACGGGGACCAGAGGGAGCCGACGGGGACCCAGAGGGAGCCGACGGGGACCAGAGGGCGCCGACGGGGACCAGAGGGCGCCGACGGGGACCAGAGGGGGGCCGACGGGGACCAGAGGGCGCCGACGGGGACCAGAGGCGCCGACGGGGACCAGAGGGGCGCCGACGGGGACCAGAGGGGAGCCGACGGGGACCAGAGGGCGCCGACGGGGACCAGTGGGCGCCGACGGGGACCAGAGGGCGCCGACGGGGACCAGAGGGGAGCCGACGGGGACCAGAGGGCGCCGACGGGGACCAGAGGGCGCCGACGGGGACCAGAGGGGAGCCGACGGGGACCAGAGGGCGCCGACGGGGACCAGAGGGGAGCCGACGGGGACCAGAGGGCGCCGACGGGGACCAGAGGGGAGCCGACGGGGACCAGAGGGAGCCGACGGGGACCAGAGGGCGCCGACGGGGACCAGAGGGGAGCCGACGGGACCAGAGGGGAGCCGACGGGGACCAGAGGGCGCCGACGGGGACCAGAGGC
>WNGS01001104.1:69126-98131 GCA_020271785.1 Procambarus virginalis | reverse complement strand
TATCAGCATCAATCGTTCTGGAGGTGTTAAGAGGAAGAAGGTTGTCCTGGCAATTAAAGACAAGTTACGTGTTGTTCAACCAGTGAGGCGTCACAGGCAAGCCAAGCGCCTTCAACAAGTGAGGCGCCACAGGCAAGCCAAGCACCTTCAACCAGTGAGGCTTCAACAGCTGGCAGTCAAAACTAACTTTGCTTAATGAACTGTACAGTAATTTTAAGTGTTAATTTTAGTGTTGTGTTAGTATAGGTTTCGTAAATTGTTAACAATTCCTAACTTCAAGATGTGTGGCATCAATCAAGAAGACGAACACCAACAAGGTAAGTTGAGGTTTCTAGTTGAATATCTAATAATTATATGTGGCAAGGCAATTCAAATTATGTTGTTTGTAGTATAAAAATTGTTGGAAATGGTCACTTTTGGACTCGTAGGTGAAAAAGTACCATTATCCGAAAAACGTGATAATCCGGTTGGGGGTCCTTCCCATATAGTCCGGATGATCGAGTGGAGACAGTAGTATCCACTCAATTTAACGGCCTCTTTTATACCGATCTGCCGGTATTAACGACCGGTTTGAGGGATCGGTATCTGGAGCCTTGTATACCGGTCTGGTGGTCGATATTACCGACGGTCAGTATTGGGTTTGTTTTGGCATCGGCAGCCCCTCACATGGCGACCAGGCGATCATCCAGAATGGTATATTAAATCTTAACTTTCTTTCAAAATTATTCAGTTTCATGAAGAAAATTCTAAATTATTATTAATAAAATATTTTAAAACAATTGTTATTAAACAAAATTCTTTGTTTTCTTATTAAATACCTTTTATAGTATACGCAATAGGTATTTTTTTTCCCACGGACCTAGATCGTACTGCGCCTGGCCATGTGACCGCTTTGTTTACTGTTAACTCACGCGGCTGAGAGCAGTGTCTCAGAATATTAGCCAGAGAAAATCAGATTCAGACAAAAATAGATAAATTCATGATTTCAACAGTTCGTGAAAGTACCCACTGGGAATTCAACAAGTCATGCAGCATCTGCTGGCAACGAGTGCCCTACAAGCCATGCTGCACCCGCCGATGCTGAATTCCCATCAACAAGATGTGCAGCCTCCGCCGGCAACGAATGCTCTGCAAGCTATGCTGAATTCCCATCAACATGACGTGCAGTCTTCACCAGCAACGAATGCTCTGCAAGCTATGCTACACCCACCGATGCTGAATTCCCATCAACATGACGTGCAGCCTCCACCGGCAATGAATGCTCTGCAAGCTATGCTGCACCCGCCGATGCTGAATTCCCATCAACAAGTCGTGCAGCCTCCACCGGCAACGAATGCTCTGCAAGATATGCTGCACCCGCCGATGCTGAATTCCCATCAACATGTCGTGCAGCCTCCGCCGGCAACGAATGCTCTGCAAGATATGCTGCACCCGCCGATGCTGAATTCCCATCGACAAGTCATGGAGCATCCGCCAGCAACGAATGGTCTGCAAGCCATGTTGCACCCGCTGATGCTGAATTCCCATCAAAAGTCGTGTAGCCTCCACTAACTATATAAAATATGATTGAAAGACATATAAATTAGTGTAAAAAGTGTTGATAGAGTACATTATTGTAAGTGTTAATGATTATTTAAGCCTTGACAAAAAGATACTGTACAGTGTACAGTGTAAATATACAGTAGAAATAATTTTCAATTGTGAATTAGAATTAGAACTCGTGTGAATTAGTAGTAAGGCTAGCTGTTGTGTGAAGTGAATGCCTGAAAATAAGTGTGCATACTGTATGTACCCTGTATGCAATATAAACAAAATAAAACAAGCGCTGCAGAGGATGACGTAATCTTCAAAGCTTCGTAATCTTCAGCTTCAATAAAAGTAAGTCAATTTACCAATTTTATTATAGTATTACAAGATGATATTTTTTTTCAACAAAAGCTACATATTAGTCTCTGCAAATGTATATTCTATCATTAGCAGAGAAAAGGTGAGCTCAAAATATTTCGTCTTGGCTAGCTCTCAGTGACAAGGCTCGATCGCCATTGTTATGGCCTGGCCGCCACGCCCTGTGTCATAACATTAAAAATACATTACCTGCACTCTTCAGGGTAAATCAAAACACATCTCTAAAATTTTATTGAGAAAATATTAACAATCACTGATTGATACATGAAATATTTTGCAATACAAAGGAATGAATCAATTTTTTTCCACCCATCTGGACTTGATCAGACCGTGTTCACATATCATCCATGCAGCAGCCAACAGCTGGCTTAATCGTCGGCGTGGCACTAAACTGGAATGCAATTACACAATGAACTTTATTTAATTTTAGTTATACAGTATAAAATATATCTTACCTGAATGTTACTTGAAAAATTACCCGACCCGACCTAACTTCGGAAATAACGGAGCTCCGGAAATAACGACTAGGGTACAGCCCCATATAGGCCGTTAAATTGAGTGGATACTGTATGGCAAGGAGGGTTCTGTTGTACCGCGCGGAGTGCAAGCAACAATGCCACATGCAGCTCCAGACAGATTGACGGGTAATGAAAACTTCAGAGTACATATGTTCGAGTATATGCCAGGCACAGCATCACGGGAGAAGGGTAAACGTGCTTGTATAGTATGCAGGAACACTACCCGCAGAGAACAAAAACGAAGATGCATCAGCACCTGGTGCGTGGAGTGCAAGGTGCCACTCTGCCCCGTTGGCTGTTTCGCAGCATATCACACACTCGCGGAGTACTGAGTGTGTTTATGATGTGTGTATATAGTGTGTGATACTGTACAGTGTGTATATAAAGTGTAAATATAAATATATTAGGCATGATACATTGGAAATTGTGCAGGATAAGTGACGTTGTTTGCGATGCACGTAACACAGTGTTTACGGACAGTACGGATGTTGTACTGCGATAATAGAGTGTACGTGTTCATTATACATTGGATTGCCATGTAAAAACAATGAAAATGTATTTAGAAAGGTGCGCAAAAAATGACTGAAAATATATTCGCGGCAACACGCGCGCCCCGCCCCGAGCGCCCCACCCGCCCCGGGAGCTTACAGCACGGGCGCACGGGGAATCATGACGTCACGCCCCAACTTACGGACCCCATAGCAGCCAAAGTAAGTACAATTACGACTTTTTTTTACATACCCATACTGAGGGAAGGGTTTTTGACACTTTAAAAGAAAAAAGAATTTTTTCCAGAGAATTTATTTCCTGCGCACCACGGGGGTGTCATATTTGGAGGCAATGCAGTTAAAGGGTTAAAGTTCCAGGTCTCAGGAAATCTTCCCTATCGATTTTATCAATTCCTGTTACTATTTTGTATGTAGTGATCATATCACCTCTTTTTCTTCTGTCTTCTAGTTTTGGCATATTTAATGCCTCTAACCTCTCCTCGTAGCTCTTGCCCTTCAGTTCTGGGAGCCACTTAGTAGCATGTCTTTGCACCTTTTCCAGTTTGTTGATGTGCTTCTTAAGATATGGGCACCACACAACCGCTGCATATTTTAGCTTTGGCCTAACAAAAGTCGTGAACAATTTGTTTAGTATATCGCCATCCATGTATTTAAAAGCAATTCTGAAGTTAGAAAGCGTGGCCTAGGCTCCTCGCACAATATTCTTTATGTGGTCCTCAGGTGATAGTTTTCTATCTAGAACCACCCCTAGATCTCTTTCTTTATCAGAATTCTTTAAAGATTTCTCACATAATATATAGGTTGTGTGGGGTCTGTGTTCTCCTATTCCACATTCCATAACATGGCATTTATTAACATTAAATTCCATTTGCCAAGTAGTGCTCCATATACTTATTTTGTCCAGGTCATCTTGAAGGGCATGACAATCATCTAAGTTTCTTATCTTTCCTATTATCTTAGCATCATCAGCAAATATGTTCATATAATTCTGTATACCAACTGGTAGATCATTTATGTAGACAATAAACATCACTGGTGCAAGAACTGAACCCTGTGGTACTCCACTTGTGACATTTCTCCAGTCCGATACATTGCCTCTGATCACAGCCCTCATTTTTCTATCAGTCAGAAAATTTTTCATCCATGTTAGAAGTGTACCTGTCACTCCTCCAATATTTTCCAGTTTCCAGAACAACCTCTTATGTGGAACTCTGTCGAAAGCCATTTTTAGGTCCAGATAGACGCAGTCAACCCAACCATCTCTTTCCTGTAATATCTCTGTTGCTCGATCATAGAAACTGAGTAAATTCGATACACAGGATCTTCCAGATCGAAAACCATACTGTGTCTAATATTATATCATTTCTCTCCAGGTGTTCTACCCATTTAGATTTAATTATTTTTTCCAGTATTTTGACTATTACACTTGTCAATGATACCGGTCTATAATTAAGGGGGTCTTCCCTGCTTCCACTTTTGTAGATTGGAACTATGTTAGCCTTTTTCCACACATCAGCTACAACTCCTGTAAACAGGGATGCCTGAAAAATCAGTTGAAGAGGAATGCTGAGCTCAGGTGCACATTCTCTCAGAACCCATGGTGAAACTCCATCTGGACCATCTGCTTTGTTCTTATTTAACTCCTTGAGCATTTTTTCCACTTCGTTTCTAGACACCTCTATGTGCTCTATGTTGTTCTCTGGAATTCTTATTGTATCTGGTTCCCTGAAGATTTCATTTTGTACAAACACACTTTGGAACTTTTCGTTTAATGTTTCACACATTTCCTTTTCATTTTCCGTGAATCTATTTCCCATTTTCAACCGCTGAATATTATCCTTTACCTGCAATTTGTTATTTATGAATTTATAGAATAGACCTGGTTCTGTTTTACATTTGTCTGCAATCCATTTTTTAAAATAGTGTGGTAGTCTTTGTGTAGTTGGGGGGGTGTAGTATGTGTGGGCTTGATGACGAACCGTAGTCCAGTCTTGGGCATTTCCCCCTCTCCATCTGTACTCCTGCCACGTTTCTGCCTGCCTCTAAAAAATTTCAGGGGTATTATATTGGACTTCCTCTCTTGTATAGCGCTGTGTACCTCTGACGTGGAAATCAGGGCAATGAAGATCGTAGCATTTCCTCTCATTAACTGAGAGTTTGCATAGCTTAGGGTGAAAATATCTACACTGTATCAAAACGACATCTGCCTTTCCCTAACCAGTTTCGGCATTTCCGTGAGTGCAAGAATGAGCATTCCGTGCCTCTGGGCCATACCTGCACTGTCCTTTTGCATAATACCTGCAAATATTTTCATCTGTGATTGTATTATTCTTGTTTGTACCCGTGCACGACTTGGCTGCCTCTGTGTTTTTTGTTCCAACTTTCTCATTTCTGCATTCATTCTCGGTATTGCCCTTATCTTTCTCCTTGTTGCTTTCGTCTTTCGCATTTGTGTTCTCATTCGTCTCATTTTTTCTCTCCTTATTCATATCATCAGTTTGCTCTACAATATTGCCTTCATTTTTGTGTACCTCGACACTATGTCCTTCTACATTTCTACTTTGATTCCCTAAATTCGCAGTCCCTGGGTTGTGCTCAGAGTTCGTTGCTGTCTTCATATACTCTGCATATATTTCTGGTAATTTTTGTGTGAATTGTAGCCTGTGTACTTCAGGACTGTTATTCATTAGTTTGGTAATGTTTTCCCACGTCTGTCACTTTGACAGATCCAGTAGTTACCTTCCCGGTTTGCATATTGTGTAGTAATCCTGTACAACTCAAGTGAAATCTTATGTTACAAATGTTACATACAATGCTTACAACACTCTTCCGAAGTGGCTTAAAGCAGCCTCCACACGCCTCTATGTTGGGTTTGTGGTGTTATAATATTATATGAATATATTTATAATATTATATGTATGTACTGTATATATAATATGTATACAGTATATTTATAATATTACATATGTTTATTTGTTCAAGTTTATGTGGGGGTACTTATCGCCTTGTGGAAAAATACGGTCCCCTTGGGGACCGTACAGTTGACCGTTGTTTGTCCCAGGTCGGGGGCAGGATGCCACCGGTTGCCAGTTACTTGATTTATACACTGATTATTTGCCTGTAATATCCTAAGGGAATTTCTGCTTTCTTCCGGCTTGCAATGTTATTCACTTACTCTATTACTAGTTCCTAGATCCACTTTCTCGTATTACCATATATATTGCCAGTATATTATCACTGAGGGACGTCCCCTACACTGTGTAGGCCTCGTGGCTGTGGTGTAAACAGCCAAGTGTGATGCCTCCTGCCACAATTTTACATTTATACTTTTTCTATGTACAATTCTCTAACACTATCCACTAATTTATATGTTGTGTTACACGATCCACTTCACTGTTCAACGTATCACTGTTCGCTATATTTGATATACAATGGGGCCTCGACTTACGATGCTAATCCTTTCCCAGAGACAGATCGTAAGTTGAAATATCGTAAGTTGAAGCGATTTTTCCCATAAGAAATAAAGGGAATTGAATTAATCCGTTCCCCACCCTCCAAAATATTAACATACAAATACAGTACATTTTATACTGAATACAATTTTTTTTCTAACTACAATACAGTACCAAAGTGTCTCACCTTTATGGAGGGCTCTTGATGGCGTATGGAAGATGATGATGAGGGGGGAGGAAGAGAGTTGTTCCTGTTTAGAAGGGGAGTCCCCTTCCATTATCACATCAGGCAGTGATGTTTTCTCTGGGGTACTATCTCTCCTTCCTTTTGCCTGAATACCACTAGGACCTGGTTGTGGTTCAGTGCTTGTTTGTCTCACTACAAATTTGTCAAGAGGCATTTGTTTTTCCCTTCATTTAACATTAGTCTATAATGATGCATCACAGTGTCATTGAATAGGTTAAGGCAACGGCCTACTGCATCTTGATTTGGGTGAGTCGTTTCAGCAAAGGTTTGCAATTCTTCCCATGCTGCACACATTTTCTTAATTGTTGAGGAAGAGACATTCTGCACTCTTGTTTTTGCTCTATGGTCATCCTTACATGGGTTTTCATATGTTGAGCCTTAGCACTGACTTTCCTGGGACTCATGGCGTGATATATAATAATTACTTTAATGTTCAAAATGCAAAAAATCATCACAAAAGCGGAATTTCTTATAGGCGCGATCGTCACTAAGCGGGCAGCTGTAGTAAACTGAGGCAGGTCGGCCGCGTGACTGGGAACCACGCACTCGGTCGACCCAAACGTGTACCAACAAATATCGAAAGTCGACAACACCATCGGATGTCGAGTCGCATTTTTTGATGAAATTTATATCGTAACTCAAAATTATCTTGAGTAGGGGCAATCGTATGTCGAGGTGCCACTGTATATCGCTTATGCCTGTACACATGAGCCTGGTGGCACTGGCTCACAAACGTGGTCCCACGTTTATTCTGTATTTAACTGAAAAGTTCCATTGTTAATTTCTGTATTCAACTTTTCCTACGGGTCACTATGCACTTGGTGATCACTGTGGGCCGTAATCCATGGTTGTAATCCTAAAAAAGCCCGGTTTATTCCAGTGTTTTCACGGAGCGCGACGACCACACGCCCGTCCCCTCCCCCGCGAACTACGAACTCGGATAAGAAACTTTGATGATTGTCATGCCTTTCAAGAAGACCTGGACAAAATAAGTATATAGAGCACCACTTGGCAAATGGAATTTAATGTGAATAAATGCCATGTTATGGAATGTGGAATAGGTGAACATAGACCCCACACAACCTATAAATTATGTGAGAAATCCTTAAAGAATTCTGATAAAGAAAGAGATCTAGGGGTGGTTCTCGATAGAAAACTATCACCTGAGGACCACACAAAGAACCTTGTGCGAGGAGCCTATGCCATGCTTTCTAACTTCAGAAGTGCTTTTAAATACATGGATGGCGAAATATTAAAGAAATTGTTCACGACTTTAGTTAGGCCAAAGCTAGAATATGCAGCAGTTGTGTGGTGCCCATATCTTAAGAAGCACGTAAACAAACTGGAAAAGGTGCAAATACATAAATACATGCTACTAAGTGGCTCCCAGAACTGAAGGGCAAGAGCTACGAGGAGAGGTTAGAGGCATTAAATATACCAAAACAAGAAGACAGAAGAAAAAGAGGTGATATAATCACTACGTACAAAATAGTAACAGGATTTGATAAAATCGACAGGGAAGATTTCCTGAGACCTGGAACTTCAAGAACAAGAAGTCATAGATTTAAACTAATTAAACAAAGATGCCGAAGAAAAATAAGAAAATTCACTTTCGCAAACAGAGTGGTAGACGATTGGAACAAGTTAAGTGAGAAGGTGATGGAGGAAAACACTGTCAGTAGTTTCAAAGCATTATATGACAAAGAGTGCTGGGTAGACGGGACACCATGAGCGTAGCTCTCATCCTGTAACTACACTTAGGTAATTACACACAACTCACAATTATACATGAAAGAGTGCAAGACACTTGCACTATTACAGGTACATTGTGTGCAAGACCACACAAGTGAGGCCACAGAAACGTAAATTGGTGTTAACATGGTGCGAACTTGTGCAGTCTGTCTGTCTCCCATGTCGTCTGTTTTGCACAGTATCACAGTCTCCAGGACTACTAAGTGTCCAAAACTTGTGTAAATACACGTACATATCAAATGAATGAGTGTATATATTGAAAAAAAAGATACATTGTATATTTCCTGTAAAATAAAACATTTTGGTGCGCATAATTGTGGCACTAATATGTGAGTGCATACTGAATTTATGGCAGTTGTATTATTATACAACATTAAGTGATAATAATTGGAACAATACTAGCAAATTTTTTTTTTTTAAATATGCCATAGATGCTGTAAATAATGCAGCGGAAATAAATTTGTGGTAACTCGGGCCTCTTGAATGCCATGTGCGATGGCTCTCTGGCGCAGCACACTTGAGCGATCATGCTATGTGACGTCATTCGTGAAGATGTCGGCACATTTACGTCATTGGTAAGTACAATAGAATTTTTTTATTATTTTTCATGTGCTTAGGGAACACAAATGAACATTTTTAGAAGGCAAAAAAAAAAAATATTTTTTCATGCGCACGGTTGTGTTGAAGCCTTTACCCTTAAACTGCGCAACGCGCCTGCAGGCTCATGTCTGGTTTGCGCAACGCGCCTCCGGGTATTTGTATTTTTCACGTTCCATTCAAAAGTCCCGCGGCTACATGGGGTTCACATCAGCTTCCTCAGGGCTCTTGTAAACAGATGCCATCTTTAAAAAAAATCGTGGTCCACATTCCCGGGTGTGGGAGCCTCAGTAGTGAGTGAGCAATCAAGGCTGGCGCTCGCAGCATGAGCGCACAGCACTGCTGTTCAGTGTGTAACCACAGCATTGCCTAATAATGTCAAAATATATATATAACTTATATTATTTAGCCATGATAGTGTTATAGAAGAGCCTGAGTGTGATAATGACTGGTTACAATGTTCAAATATCAGTGATTCAATGCTGTTCAGGATGTTGACAGCACTAGCCACAGCACCACAGCATTATTTCGTCCATCTAGGAATCTTCAAATGAATTCTTAGATTCCTTTTCAAAATAAACGTGTGGTCAATTATTCATTTACAGGAATTAGTGACCAGGATTGTGGTTATAATTAGCGTTGTGCGTAGTATTGTGGAAGGAGGAATTTTGGTGAGGGAGGGAGGGCGAGAATTGAGGTAGCCTCATATGTACATGGGTGTATATAGTGTGTGTATATAGTGTAAGAACTGCAACAGGAGAATGTTGAGAGGAGCTATTTTGGTGAGGGAGGTGACATAATCGTAGCGTCGTCTGCTGTGTGATTTTTCATGCAGTGTATGGTGGCCACTACTGTTTGGACACAATTCCGGCTTACTTGCATAGTTCTGGTAAATAAAACATGTAGATAGGTATATAGAACATGTGTAATAAGAACTATAACAGTATGGTGGGAGGAGCAATGTTGGCGAGTAAGATGTTGGAGTGAGGAAGACTTGCTGGGTGTGGCTGCTCTCACTCGAGGTGTTCTGAATGTGTTCATGTCCAAATGCTCCTATTGGCCCATACGAGGCAGCTCCTATTGTCCCATACGAGGCAGCTCCTATTGGCCCATACGAGGCAGCACCTATTGGCCCATACGAGGCAGCTCCTATTGGTCCATACGAGGCAGCACCTATTGGCCCATACGAGGCAGCTCCTATTGGCCCATACGAGGCAGCACCTATTGGCCCGTACGAGGCAGCTCCTATTGGTCCATACGAGGCAGCACCTATTGGCCCATACGAGGCAGCTCCTATTGGCCCATACGAGGCAGCTCCTATTGGCCCAAACGAGGCAGCTCCTATTGGCCCATACGAGGCAGCTCTTATTGGCCCATACGAGGCAGCTCCTATTGGCCCATACGAGGCAGCTGCTATTGGCCCATACGAGGCAGTTGTTATTGGCCCATACGAGGCAGCTGCTATTGGCCCATACGAGGCAGCTGCTGTTGGCCCATGCGAGGCAGCTGCTATTGGCCCATGCGAGGCAGCTGCTATTGGCCCATACGAGGCAGCACCTATTGGCCTATACGAGGCAGCTGCTATTGGCCCATACGAAGCAGCTGCTACGCGATGTTCTGAATGTGTTGATGGTAAATGTATATAGTGTGTGACAGTGTATAGTGTGTACATATGTTGTAAATATACATAAATGAACATGAAACATTGGTGTGAATAACTGTATGATGGGAGAGGTAAAGTTGGCGAATACAATGTTGGAGAAGTGAGGGAGGGCTGGCTGGGTGTGGCAGCTCTCACTCGCGGTGTTCTGAATGTGTTGATGGTGAATGTATATAGTGTGTGACAGTGTATAGTGTGTAAATAGATTGTATATATACATAAATTAGCATGATACATAGTAAATATGTGCTGCATATGTGTACACAAGTGTCATGCACGTAACACAGTGCCTTCGGACAGTACGGATGTTTTACTGCCATAATATAGTGTACGTGTTCACTATACATAGGATTAGCACGTAAAAACAAATAAAATATATTTGGAACTGTGCGAAAAAAATGAACGAAAATATATTCGCGGCAACTCGTGCTCCCCGCCCCGAGCTCCCTACCTGTCCCGGGAGCGTACGTCACGGGCGAACAGGGAATGATGACGTCACGCCCCCAACTTATGGACCCCATAGCAGCCAAAGTAAGTACAATTTCGAATTTTTTTCTACATACCCATACTGAGGGAAGGGTTTCTGACACTTTAAAAAGAAAAAGATTTTTTTCCAGAGAATTTATTTTTAAAACCCCATCCTGATGTATATGTAAAAAGAAACTTGAAATTGTACTTAATTTGGCCGCAATGGGTCCAGAAAATGTGCCGTGACGTCACGATTCGGTGGTCGCCTGTGGTGTAGACTCCCGGGGTCAGTCGCCCGCCATGTTCAAGATGCACGAGTTGCCACAAATAATTTTTGTTCCTTTTTTTTTTGCGTACATTTCCAAATGCATTTTTGTTTTTCTTGCCAATCCTATGTATAATGAACACGTACACATTATTATGGCAGTAGAACATCCGTTCTGTCCCAAGACACTGTTACATGCATCACAAATGTCTCCACATATATTGCTCATATATCCAAGGTTTCATGTTCAATCATGTATATTTACAAGATATTTACACACTACTGTAAATGTATATTTACAAGATATTTACACACAACTGTACCACACTCTATATGCATTCACCATCAACACACTCAGAACTTTTCGAGTGTGTGATATGCTGCGAAACAGCTGACAGGGCATAGTGGCACTTTACACTCAATGCACCAGGTGGAGATGCATCTTCGCTTGCATTCTTGATGTTGAGTGTTCTTGCATACAACACAGGCACGTTTACCCGTGTCCCGTGATGCCTGGCATATACTCGAGCATGTGCTCACTGAAAATCTTGTTACCCCTCTGTCTGTCTGGAACTGCGTGTGGCAGTTCTTTTTGTCGTCGTCTCTTCACCTTCTAGTGTATGGTCTGGTCAACATACTTTAGCCACGTTATTGTGACTCATCACCTGCTGCGTGTGGCATTTTTGCTGACACCCCGTGTGTTGCAACAGAGCCCTCCTTCCCATATTTGACGAGCAGTTGTGACACTAGAGCAACACTGAATGTTTGTATTGGGGGGGGGGGGTCTTGCTTGATTTTTCTAGATACATGTTGAAGTTCAGCACTGCAACATCAGTGAGGTGGAAAAAGGATTTTCTGGGGGGAGCCCCGTCGGCTCCCCGGAGCTTTACCAGGCTGATATGCTAATATCAGATAGAAAGATACAGACCTATAGAAACCCCCGTGTGGTTGGAAGCATTCTATGTCTGCCATCAACCGGGTTAAGCATCCAGAAAGGTAAGCATTCCAAAACAAACCCCTATTCTGGTGAAAATTGCTTCGCAAAGCCGAACTAGTGGATAGAACTCCTCAACAGAAAACAAGCAAACTAGTATGATGTCACACGTCACCGCGCCGCTGTCTGCGCAGCTCCCCCCTCCCCGGGAGGGGGAAGGGGGAGCCCCAGACCTCCCACGCTGGCTATCCACCCATCAGTTCTTCGGCTGATGCTATAGGCACCGGTTATGTGCTCCGGCTCCAGTGGTTGTTTCAGCACTGTACCTAGAGTGTGGTGTCTGTTTTCTAGGTGGTGCGTGAGCCGGGAGTAATTTTCCAGTACTCGGCTGCATGCGCCTAGGGTTCCCTTCCCTAGGTGCCCTGTAAGTACTGCCCTTGGGGCTTGGGGCCACCTTCCACAAGTTCCTTGGGTCCTGTCCCTGCTAGGTCGTTTACTGCTTGGTTTTCGGCCACTCTTTGTGTGCTCAGGTGTTCTGTCTCCCTTGTTCGCCTTAGGGTAAGGGACAGTTTTGCATTCGTGGGGGCGCAGGGTACTGTGCAGCTTGTCTTTACCAATCATGGCGGCCGGCTCTGTTCCGCTTGGGTACGCTGTCCTCTTGCGGGGTTTTCTTTTTCTTTTTGTTTATCTACCTGGTGGGGGGGGGGGTCTGCCTTCGTTCTTGCCCCTTGTGTCCCTTGTGTTCTGAGTATTTTCTGGTGGTACCCCCTGCTACGTCCCCGTGGTTCACGTCCCGGGGTTCAGCTCTTAGAAAGTTGTTTGGTAGCTTTGAGTGCCGGTTAGCAGTACTCTGCCTGGGATTACCTGAGCGCGAGTCCTCTTATAGTAAACGCTCGGGACCCTGGGAAACCCCTGGGGGCGCGTGGGTTCGATGGATGTGATCCCAGAGTACCCCTTCGCTTCCAGCGAGTTTGAGGGTTGCTCTCACCCTTTGTCTCTGGATGACTCTCTGTTTTGCCTCCGTCTGCTGCCTGTGGGGTCGGTGACACCTTCGACCCGAAGTCCTGCGAGTTTGGTTGCTCGTTGTGGCTCGGTTACCCAGTTGTGCTGACTAAGCGGGTGCGGGCAGCTAGGCGTTGTATTTTGAGCCTTGGTGGTGGCAACGCTCTCGTGGTTTACTCCCCGGGAGCCCCGGGGCTGCCCCATTTTGGTTTGTGTTGGGACTTAGGGATGTTGGTTGCTTGGGTTCCTTCCACGCTCCCTTGTCTTTCCCCTGGATCACCCTTCCTGCCTGCATCCGGTTTCCTTACCGTCTGTAGGTTCGGGGCGGGGTTTAATGGTGTTGAGACTTGGGCAGTCTCGGGAAATTCCCCTTCCGGGGTAGTGACGGGGGCATTTGAGCCTGTTCCTCCAGCCGTGTTGTAAGAGTCTGCCAGTGGGCTCCCTTTCTTAGTGTTTTCGCGGCTGCCCCGGTTTTCTGGTACGGCCGGGGCTTTGGGGGGACGGCTCAGCCCCGGGCCTGTCGTGTAGGTTCCCGGGGCTGGGGAGGGGCTGACTTGGGGGGCCTTGGCCCCGTAGGACCCCGTGGGGGTTTTTTATCCCTCTTTAGGCAGGGCTTGTGGTTACGCGGAGTGGGTTTTTCCTCCCCACTCGCCGTACGTGCTGTTGGGCGTCGGCCCCTCCCCGGGCTCGGTTCCTTGGCCTTTGAGTCGGTTGGTTCCGTCCTG
Organism: Procambarus virginalis; assembly: GCA_020271785.1. NCBI lineage: Eukaryota > Metazoa > Arthropoda > Malacostraca > Decapoda > Cambaridae > Procambarus > Procambarus virginalis. The sequence continues at coordinate 84,097 of WNGS01001104.1, read as the reverse complement.
TGGATGGATGTTTCCTCCCACACTTTTTTGGGACGGTGTTTTCGTCATGTTTCCCCGTTCTTGGGGTTCTACGTGACTTCTGGTCTCGGGTGCGCCTGCGTCTTTGTGTGCCTTTGGGACTAGTGCTGGTTTCTGTGTTCTCGAGGGTTCGGGAAGGTTTTCGCTACTTCCCGCATTATTGAAATGTCTGTCGGCTCCTCGTCCTTGTCACCGTTTTGGGCTACATGTAGCCCAGTTGGACTGCTTGCAGCCAGTGGCCTGATTTGGGCTACTTTTGCGCCTGTTGGGTTTCTTGTAGCCCTGTTGGGCTACTTGTAGCCTTGTTGGGCTGCTTGTGGCCCGGTTGAGTACCTTTTTGGGCTCTGCCTTCGCTTTGTTGGCCGGTTTTATTGTTCCTGCTTCCTCTTTTGATTACTTTTCTAGTGCAGTAGTCTTGGTTGGCGCCTTCCCGCAGAGAGTTGTGCGGTTCGGCCAGCGTGTTATGCGCATGCGCCGTGGAGTTTGTTTTGGTCTGGGCGGTGTGTTTCAGTGCTGGTGTTTTGTGCCCTTTTTGCTCAAGTGCTTCACCTCTTGCTCTTCTCCCTTGCTGCGGTATGTGCTCCTTCGCTCCGAGGGCGTCCTGGTTTCCAGTTGTGGGGAGGACGCCGAGGTTTTCCCTGCGTCATGGGTGTGGGCTGCCTCCTTCGCCTCTACCCTGCTCTCCTGCGGGTCCGGCTCTGGCGTCTTCATCTGGCGGTGCTCCCAGGTTCTTCTGGGCACGGTTGAGTCGTGTCACGTTCGTGTCACCATTCGCCAGGTGAGTTTCTGAGGTCTGGCGTCTTTTGGCCAGGCGCTGGATGCGGTGTTGTTTATATACTTGTCTTTATTTAGGTATATTTTTGTACGACTGAGACCGTTCGCACACCAGTGACTGTCCCTTTTTCAACCCTTCCTGTCCCACTCATGTGCATGTCCAACCCATGCTAGAGTCATTCAGGGGACCCACCGTTTTTCGTGTTATGAGGTGTGGGGGTTGTGGTGTTGGTTCTGTACTCACCTGGTAAGGCTCCTGGCTGTGCTTGCAGGGTTTGAGCTCTGGCTCTTGGGTCCCACCTATCTGGCAGAACTTACGGGATAGTACCAGTGCAGTGCAGTGGTGCTATAGGCACAATCGGGGAACACTGTATAACCTTCAGAGGTCTGCGGTTGTTACACGACCTACTTGCGAGCATACGCCTTATTGCTGGTACGTCCGTGGACTTCCGGGGCACACTAGCCTGTTTTCGACTATAAGTTCCGGCCCATCCTGGTTGTGGGGGAGTATGTGGGCCTGCGGGCCGCTCCAAGCAGCTGCCTGGTGGGCCACCCTCTGGCCGGTCTAGCCTGGCCTCAGGCCGGGTTTGGGGTGTAAATGAGCTCCCAGTTCCCCATCCAGCAGGTATCGAGCGGGGTTTCTCTGCCGTCGGTCACCTGGTGTGCAGGTTTTCTGGGCCTGTTGGGTTCTGTCGTGTCTCCGTTGGCCCTGTCTGGGGTCTGCCTGCTCCGTTCTCTGCCTTTGCAGAAGCGAGTTGCTATTTACATGTTGCGGTGGTGCCTGTTGTTGCTACTACACGTGTGCATTGGTACCGTGTTTCGCGGTGGCGTGTCCTTGTTCCTGTGTCCGGTTGTAGTGTGGCCTTTGCTGCTGTTTTGTGCCTAGGGTTTGCATATGGGGGTTTGCTTGTTGTTTTTTGTGGTCTTCGGGTCCCTTGTTTGGCCCTCTCATGTGCGTGGGGTTTTTCTGTCCCTGCCTGATTGTCCACCCCTGGTTGTTTTCCTGGGGTTTTTATGCTTCTGATCTTTCATCCTGCCTCTCCCCAGTCGCTTTTCTGGCTTCTCCTTTGGTCGGTTTTGCCTGCACTTGCTGCTATGTTGGGGGGCGTGGTCAGTTTCCACCGCTTCATTTCCTTGTGCATTCCCTTGTTTCCTCCTCTGCCGCAGGGGTGTTCTGCGCGTGTTCTTTGGCTCCTTGGGCGTTTTTCAGCCTGTGTCCTGTGGTGTGCTTCTTTGTCTCGGTCTGTTGCAGTTGCTCATACCCCTTGGTTTGGGTACTGTTTCTGGCGGCAACCCTTCCGCCTTCTTTGGTTTCCTAGCTTGCCCTGCCGGTTGGTTTTCGGGGTCTTGCGATGTCTCGCGTCGGACCTGTCGTTTCTGAACTCCTGGCGGGCTTGCTTCCTTTGGGGAGTTTTTCTGTTCGGCAGACATTCCATCTCCTTGTGCCGCCTGGGTTTCGGTAGTCGCGCCCGAGATCTTCCTGCGGCTCCGCCTTTTCCTGGGCTCGGAGGGGCCTTGTCGGGGCTGCTTACGTTCTGCCTCGCGGTCTCGCCTCCGGTTGGTGGTCGGGTGGCTTTGTGGTAGGTGTCCCACCTGCGTATTTCTCTTGGCGGCAGTATGGGGTATTTTGGCGGTCCTTCCTTTTCCTGTCCCTTCCTAGGTGGTTACTCTTGTTAGCTTCGGCTTGGTTTTCTGATGGAGGTTGGGGGCCGTCGTCTTGCCACATACTGTCGCCTCTTTTCATGCGGCACTGGCGGAGCCGCTTTGGCTTGCTTTCGGTCTTGGTGTTGCTTCTGCACCGTTAGTAAGCTGTCGCGTGCTTGCACCATCCTGGTCTCTGGTCAGCGTGCTCTGTCTTCTCCTCGGTTGGTGGTGCCCCTTCGGTTCCGGTTTGTTTTTCGTCGGCTCTCTTTCCTTTTGGCATTTGCCTCTGGGGGTCGGGTCGCTGAGTTTTCTTGCTCCTTCGGTTTTAGTGTTTTGGTTGTTCGGTGGCAGCAGTCTTCGTCTTTTCTGGCGCGGGGTGGGGCTGCTGCGTTCTGGAGGGGTCCATGGTTTGTTGGTGCTTCGTTGGTCGGGCCGGGGGTGTGTCGTGTTTTGTGTTCAGTGGCGGCCCTCCGCTGTTGTTTGTGTGCCACAGCGTCTGTGTCCGGAGAGCGTTTTGCATCGATCCGGTTCTGTTCTTCCCGGTTCGCGGGTGATGGCGTCCCGGGTTGTCAGCCGTGTTCTTGCGGCTAAGCTGCCTGTGTTCTTCCCTCATGCCCGCGGCGTTTGTGGCTTCGCTGCTCTCGCTGCTGTCTGGGCGACGTGTCCTTGCGGTCTTTTGGGCATGGATCTTTGGTGTTCGTACGGGGGCTTTGCTGCTCGTTGTTCTTGTGTTGTTCCCGGGACTTTTCGGGGCTGTGGCGCCTTGGGTTGGCGTTTGCTGCCGGTTGTCTCGCTTCCGTGGGGGTGCGTGGTGTCCACCTCCCGGTTCCATCCCTTTGACCTTCCTCTGTGGGTAGTTAGCTCCGGGGAGCCGACGGGGCTCCCCCAGAAAACCAGCGTTGAATGTAATGAAACGCCATTTTCTGGGTGAGACCCGGAGGCTCCCCGGCAACACTCCCTCCCTCCCTCCGGTCGGCGTTTTTTTTCGCGTGTTTTGACATCCAGCCTCAAAACTGATGGGTGGATAGCCGCCGTGGGAGGTCTGGGGCTCCCCCTTCCCCGGGAGGGGGAAGGGGGAGCTGCGCAGACAGCGGCATGGTGACGTGTGACGTCATACTAGTTTGCTTGTTTTCTGTTGAGGAGTTCTATCCACTAGTTCGGCTTTAGGAAGCAATTTTCACCAGAATAGGGGTTTGCTTTAGAATGCTTACATTTCTGGATGCTTGACCCGGTCAATGGCAGACATAGAATGCTTCCAACCACACGGGGGTTTCTATAGGCCATTGCTCCCCTTGCCCCTCAGAGGGGGCCAGGTTCTGGCCGTGGTCCCCGGTAGGCCCTAGAACTCCATACACATGACTGATGCCAAAGTCTGACATTAGCATATCAGCCTGGTAAAGCTCCGGGGAGCCTCCTGGTCTCCCAGAAAATGGCGTTTTATTACATTCAACGCTGGTTTTTCTGGGGGGAGCCCCTACGGCTCCCCGGAGCTTACTAGGCTGATATGGTAATGTCAGACTTTGGCATCACTCATGTGTATGGAGTTCTTATGGGCCTACCAGAGACCACAAGCCAGAACCTGGGCCCCCCTCTAGAGAGGCAAGGGGAGCAATGGTCTAAAGAAACCCCCGTGTAATTGGAAGCATTCTATGTCTGTTATCGACCAGGTTAGGCACCCAGAAAGGTAGGCGGCCCAAAATAAACCCCTATTCTGGTGAAAATTGCAACCAAAAGTCGAACGAGTGGATAGAACCCCCCCCCAAAAGGAGCAAACTAGTGTGACATCACCCGTTGTCGCTGTCTGTGCAGCCCCCCCCCCTCCTCGGGAAGGGAAAGGGTATTCCCAGACCTACTGAGCCGGCGATCCACACTCCAGTTCTTGAGGCTGATGCTATCGGCTCCGTTGTGTGCTCTGTCCCCAGTATTTTTGCGGCGCTGTGCTTTGTGTGTGGCTGCTGTACTCCAGGGGTGCGAGAGCCAGGAATTATTCCTCAGTACTCGGGCTGCATGCACCTAGGGTTCCCTTCCCTAGGTGCCTTGTAAGTACTGCCCTTGGAGCTTGGGGTTACCTTTCACAAGTTCCTCGGAGTCTGCCACTGTGTGTCCGTTTCCCTGTTCGGTTTCTCGGCCGCCCTTTGGGTACTTGGGTGTTTTGTCTCCCTAGTTTACCTTAAGGTAAGAGGCAGTTTTCACACTGGTAAGGGGCCCAGGGTGCTGTGCAGCTAGTTGTCATCTATCACAGCGGCCGGCTCTGTTCCTTGGGGTACGTTGTCCTCTTGCGTTTTTTTTTTTTTTTTTTTTTTTTTTTTTTTTTTTTTTTTGCCTTGGTGGGGGGTTCTGCCCTATTTGCCACTGGTGTTTGGCCTCACCCTGATACTTGGTGGTGCTCCCCTGCTTGGTCCTCGTGAGTGTACCGGGGAGTGTACCTCAGGGGCGCCCTGAGGTTCAGCTTTAGACAGTTTGTTTGGTTGTTTTGGGCGCCGGTTAGCAGTATCCTGCCTGGGTTTACCTGGGCGCGAGTCCTCTTCAATTATACGCTCAGGACCCTGGGAATCCTCTAGGGGACGCATGGGTCCGATGGATGTGACTGCGGGGTTTCCCCCTCGCTTCGTGCGAGTTTGAGGGTTATTTGGTCCCCTTGTCTCAGGGCGACCCTCACTGTTTTTACCTCTGTCACGCAGCCTGTTGGGTTGGTGACTCGACTCTTGAGTCCTGTGAGTATTGTTGCTTGCTGGTGACTCAATTTTCCCAATCTATGGATGATAATCTTTGGGTACAGGTTGCGCAGGCGTTGCATTCTAGGTTTTGGTTGTTGCAACGCGCTAGGTTGGTTGCTCACCCGGATGCCCTGCAGCTGCCCCGTTTTGCTTATAGGAACCCGGACTTGGGGATGGGGGTCGCTTCGACCCTGGTTCGGTCCACACCTCCTGGTCCTTCCCCTTCTGTTGTTCGTTCTGGTCCCCCTTCCCTGCTTCCGGCCCGAAACGTCTGAGGGTTTTGGGGTCTGGGCAGGGGTTGGTTGGTCTCACGATGCTCTTACAGCCATATGTTGCACCCGCCGATGCTCAATTACCATCGACAAGTCGTGGAGCATCCGCCGTCAACGAATGCTCTACAAGCCACGTTGCACCCGCCGATGCTGAACACCCATCGACAAGTCATGGAACATCCGCCAGCAACGAACGCTCTGCAAGCCATGCTACAGTCCCCGTATTGCTGAACTGTCATCGTACAAGTGTGCATGAGGTCATCCAACTCAATCGATGTATCTACATCCATTTTATGACTGAACAATTAAAACCCGCCGTATTCTCCTGAATTCTCATCGACAAGTCGTGACGCGTCATCCACTAACGATATAAATTATGATTGAAACGCATATAAATTAGTGTAAAAGTGTTGATAGAGTACAGTATTGTAATTTTTAATGATTAATTAAGCCTACACAAAAAGATACTGTAAACCGTGTAAATATACAGTAAGAAATAATTGTCCCAATAGAAGTAAAATAAACTCATGTGAATTTGTAGATCCTACTGTTGTGTGAGTGAATGCCTAAATAATTGTGCAACCGTATGTACCACACGTAGCAATATAAACAATATAACACAATCGCTGCATATGATGACGATATCTTTAAAGCTTCTAACTTCCTTACATAAAATAAGTCAATTTTAAACAAATTTATTATAGTAGACAAGATAATTAATTTTTTTTTCAACAAAAGCAACATATTAATCTCTGCAAATGTATATTCTATCGTTAGCAGAGAAAGGGTGGATCCAAAATATTTCGTCTTGGCTAATCTCTCAGTGACAATGCTCGATCGCCATTGTTTAATTGCCTGGCCGCCACGTCCTGTGTCATAACATTAAAAGTACATTACCTGCACTGTTCATGGTAAATCAAAACACATCCTAAAATTTTTATTGAGAAAATATTAACAATCCCTGATTGATACATGAAATATTTTTCAATACCAGGATTGATCAATTTGTTTTCCACCCATCTTGGACTTGATCAACCGTGTTTACATATCATCAGCGCGCCCACCAGCTTGCTTAAACGTCTTCGTGGCACTAAACTGGACTGCAATTACACAATGAACTTTTATTTATTTAGTTATACCTGTACAGTATAAAAAATATCCTACCTGAATGTTACTAGAAAAATTACCACGACCGCACCAGACTTCGGAAATAACGGAGGTCCGGAAATAACGACTAGGGTACAGCCCATATAGGTCGTTAAATTTAGTGGATACTGTTAGCAACACCATTTTAGAGTACGGCATGATTCCACTTGTCATTTTTATATATAAATATATACACTCACACTATGAATAATGTTACACACAACGCAAAAAAACTACTAAAAAAATTAATCAGAGAAATTGAAATAATAGGTAATTAATCTTTGTGGCAACACCGGCCTGACAGCTGGCAAGCAACAAACCATCTTGACGCACGTTCTGAGTCAGCGCCTATTTTTTGCCAGAATTTCCCGCCCTATAGCGGGCAATATATGCCAATTATACATTTTTTATTATTTTTTTTCCCATGATCAATGATCACAAATTTACAGGTTTAGATTTTTTTTTTTTTTGGTATTGCGCCTGTGAGTGACACATGCTAAATAGCCAGGTGCTCCACATTAAGTCCAGATTGTGTCATTGGACTCAAATAAATATGATAGTAGATAAATGTGACATGGTGGTTGGTGCCGTCGAGTGTGTCCGCAAAAGTGTAAAGTGGACAAGGAATGCTTCTTCTCTGGACGAAACAGTGCTCAACTGTTTCAACATGTTTTTTATGAAAACGGTCAGAAAAAAAACCACATTCGGTGTTTATTTCATGCGTGCTGGCGCAAATACTCATAAGTATCCACTCAATTTAACACGGACTATATGGGGATGTACCCTGGTCGTTATTTCCATAGCTGCCCGGTATTCCGAATTAAGATTGTCGGTATTGTTTAGTAACATTCAGTTAGGATATACTTTATACTGTACAACAAGTGGACCACACAACAAGTTAACCATAAGAAGCAAACACCCTCCCCCATCCCAATTGGCCTCAACCATACCCTCCATATCTTCCATCCCCCCCCTCATTATGTCTTCCATCCCCTCCCCTCATTATCTTCCATCCCCTCTCCCCATTACTTTCCATCCCTCCCTCATTATCGTCCATCCCCTCCCTCATTATCTTCCATCCCTCCTCATTAATCTTTCCTCCCCTCCCTTCATTATCTCCATCCCCTCCCTCATTCTTCCATCCCCTTCCCTCCATTATCTTCCTCCCCTCCCTCATTATCTTTCCACCCTGGCCTCATTATCTTCTCCCCTCCCTTAGTATATTCTCCCCTCCCTCATTACTTTCCATCCCCTCCTCATTCTTCCATCCCCTCCCTATTTATCTTCCATCCCCTCCCTCAATTATCTTCCATCCCCCTCCCTCATTATCTTCCATCCCCGCCCTCTTATCTCCATCCCCTCCCTCATTACTTTCCATCCCCCCCCTCATGATCTCCCCCCCACCTTATTATCTTCGCATTCCCAGCCCTCATACTCCATCCCCTCCCTCTTATCTTCCTCCCATCCCTCATAATCTTCCCTCCCCTCCCTCCACTGCGTTCCTCATAAATAGAACAGCCACCACGTGGAGGCAGTAGCTACTAACGGTCGAGCCTGCCTATAAGGAATTTGTCCAGCGCCTGCTCACAGATGCCACCTGTGCATAATTCATAAATAAAGCTATATTTGTTTAATTAACAACTAGGAAACTATAAAACATGTTAATGAATAATACAGTAATGTATATTAATACATAAAGTAACACTATTTTGGCTTATATTTTACAACTAAGAGTACAAAATTTAATACAGTATGGGGAGAGAGGTTTGGCACCATCGCTTTGGTCAGCAATTCTGCCCTACGCCTGCCTCCTAACACACCCCGCTCCCTAACCCTCCCTCAAAACTACCCTCTCTCCCTGCCATCCCTCAACACCACCCTCTCTATGCTCCCTCAAACACCATCCCTTCTCCTATGCTCCCTCAACACCACCCCTCTCCCTGCCTCCCTCAACATCCATCCCTCTCCCTACCCCTCAACACCAACCGCCTCCTCCCTGCCTCCCTCACACCACCCATCGTTCCCTACCTCCGCTCAACACCAACCTCTCCCTACCTCCCTCAACAACCACCCCTCGCGCCCTACCTCCCTCAACACCACCCCTCTCCCTACCCCCTCAACACCTACCCCTCTCCCTACACCCTCAACGACCACCCTCTCTTCCCTGCCTCCCTCAACAACACCCCCTCTCCCTGCCTCCCTCAACACCACCCCCCCTCATCCCTGCCTCCCCTCACTACCCCCACCATACTCCCTTACCAACCTCTACATACCACCGACGTACCCCAACAAACTCTCCCTTCTCCCCCTCATCCCTGTCCTTCCTTCAATCACTGCCTCCCATCCCTACCTCAAGGCCTTGGAGGTCGGTGGCCTGTTGCCACGTGAGGAGCCGCCGATGCCAAAAGAAACTCAATACCGACCTTCGTTAATATCGACCGCCAGACCGGTATCGATGTTCCAGATACCGATCTCCCAAACCGTTCGTTATTACCGGCAGATCGATATAAAAGAGGCCGTTAAATCGAGTGGAACTAATGGCGCAGAAGACAATGTAAGGACAGTTTTTCATGCCCCAACAAGACCACATTTAGTTTCCAACAGACTGGCTGGTAAAGACGCCTTTGCAATTCACAAGCCTGTCTACCTACCACCTACAGGAACTATTGCCAAAGGTATATGTGAGTGCATTGTTTGCAAACACTCAGAACGAAAACCAAGGAAACGAAAATCTGTGTGTACCTCCATAAATGCATAGAGTGCAAAGTCACCCGCGCTGTCCATGACTGCTTCTTTGAATAATCACTCTCTTGCGAAGTACTAAAGTGTAATACAGTGTTTTACTTTGTAAATAGTGTGTGGAACTGTATATAATGTATTATTAGTGATGTAAACAAGTAATATTGCAACAATACATTTATTGAGAAACATAGTGCCACATGTATCACAGTTCCTGGAACATTATGGATTATACTTTATAACATTTGTCGGACACATATATCATCAGATAACGATACAAAAATTTGAAGCATTGAAAAATGCAGAATTAATATTTGTAATATAATTTTGGCAACTGGCGGGTCTTGAGTGACCTGCGCGACCGTGTCTGGGAGCGTCATTCACGTGCTACCCAGCGCCTTGATGATGTCACAGTGCATACTGTCACGGTCCCCACGGGCAAAGATAAGTGGAATTGAAAATTTCTTTTTACATAGACATTCATGGAAGGAATTCAATCATTTTATAGAAAAAAAAGATTTTTTGGGGAACACTTGATTTCATGCGCACAGGAGGACATAGACCCCACACAACCTATATTATTTTGGAGAATCTCTAACCCTACCTTACCACTGCTCAAGGAGTCCTGAGGACATTTTACACCCCTTTTGCGCAGAAAAAAAACATACAAATTTTTTGTTTCGTCTTCTAACAGGTTAATTGGTGGTCCCCTAGCATGGAAAAATAACAAAAAATATCGTAGGTGACATATTTTGGGCGCAATTTACTGAGGAATTCTGGCAAAAAGTTGGCGTTGACAGAGCGATCGTCGGCCGGGTCACATCAACCCGCGCTGTACAGTGGGAGTTATGCCCCACAAAGATATTATTACGCAAATTGTTTCCCAAGTGCTCCAATTGATTTGTTTTCTTAGTTTTTTTTGCAGTAATATTTATTCCAATTGTATATATTTATATAATAAAGGTGGTGAATAATCGCTATACACAAAAGTATAGTGTGCATATAAGTGATTAAATTATTAGGTTTTTCATAAACAATAACAAATCGTTTTGCTGCGAGTGTCACTCTATACACAGTTATTATAATATCTGCATATTTTGGTCACCATAACGAACCACTAAGTTGTATTAGAGTCTAAAAGCAACGGAGTTCCCCGCCACACCCAGCCGCCCACTCGCTCCACGCACTCAACACGACGCCTAACTTTTTCCCCCCCACATCCATTTGTTGTGTTTATTACACTAATACAGACATTATATATAAGTAATGTAAATTATGTTCACCACACTGTAGCAGCTAACAGGAAGTTAGTTCATGCACAAAGAGTCGTCGGTATAACAGCTGCGGCTCCCTCCATCATTCAAGGTCACACACACAACTTTTCTCCCCCAACAAGACTGTTGGCAGGTTATTACCCTAGATACACATATATAAGTAGCTACGTTTTTGTATGCCCGTACATCTAAGCTTGTAGTGCGCCCAAAGAGCATAATGACCACCCTCTAAACAGCTAGACAAATATGGCAGAGACGTCACCGGGCTTCCGCACCCAAATGGCTCATCCCAACATAGTCCTTTTGCTGTCATTACACAATATATACACACATTATATATACTCATCTACATTTTGTGTCACCATAGAGAACCCTGAGCTGATATGGTGAATGCAAACAATAACAGGTTGGGCCACAGTCAATAAACGATGCTGTCTCCCTCCGTCTCTCAGCATTACTCCACCCACAGCGCTAAGTATTACAACAATACGATAGTATCACAACACTGGTTATTTATATCACCAGGGGTCAACTGTAATAGTGTCATTGCTAAATAATAGCATTCAAATGTGTATTATGGCATTTTTAGGCTATTCTGTGGTCACAAGCTGAACAGCAAAGGTGTTCGCCAGGTTCATTCTTCGTGCGCCAGCCTTGGTTGCTCCAACAGTCATGTGCCTCTCACAACGTGAGACCTGAGAATTTAGCCCACGATTTAAAAAAAAAAATGGGCGTCTTTTCAGACCCTGAGGAATCTATGGTGAACCCCGTGTAGCCGCGTGCCATTTGAATCGGGCCTGGCACCCTATGGCGTATTTATACGCCATGCGCACCATGGGAAATGTTACTCAGGGCATATATATACACCATGTGCGCAGTTTTGAAGTAATGGGTCAAAAATCTGATTAAAGAGATCTAGGGGTGGTTTCTAGATAGAAAACTATCACCTGAGGACCACATAAAGAATTTTGTGCGAGGAGCCTATGCAAGCTTTCTAACTTCAGAATTGCTTTTAGATACATGGAGGGAGATATACTAAAAAATTTTTCACGACTTTTTGTTAGGCCAAAGATAGAATCTCGCGTTTTGTGGTGCCCATATCTTAAATGTCACATCAACAAACTGGAAAATGTGCAAAGACATGCTACCTAATGTGCTCCCAGAACTGCAGGACAAAGCCTACGAGGTGAGGTTAGAGACATTAAATATGCACACAACTATCAAGACAGAAGAAAAAGTATATATGATCCAACAACATACAAAATATAACAGGAATTGATAAAATCATAGGAAGGAAAGTTCCTGAGACGCTGGAACTTTAAGAATAAGAGTGCATAGATTTAAACTACGCTAAACAACAGATGCCAAAGAAAGATAGAAAATTCGTCTGTTTTGCAAACAGAGGGGAGATGGTTGGAACAGTTTAGGTGAGAGGTGGTGATGGGCCAAGAACCGTCATCATATTTCAAAAGCGTTATGATGACAAAGAGTGCTGGGGAAGGACACCACAACGACGGTAGCTCTCATCCTGTAACTACACTTAGGTAAGTTACGGGAAAGTGTCACCATATAACTCTTCACATCACAGTGGTTAACACTGAATTATCAACCAAGAAATGCCAATCCACTCCTCAACATACATTGCTCCCTATTAGAATCTACACTCGTCACCACTAAATTACATGGCACTCATTACCTCACGACTCAGATGGATGGAACCTAGTGGTGACTGGCACCCGCCTAGGGTGAACAGTAGGCTGGGAAGGAACTTGGGTTGAGGTCCATCCCCTTGGCCACCCACTATGACTCTCTCCCTAACTGCCAAACAAGGCATATATATATATATATATACGCTTCACGCTGCCCGTCCAAGTTGTTGGGGGGGGGGGGGGGGTTGTACTCGTTCCTCATGGCCTAATAAGGACTGGGAGCAAAACTAACCCTTATAGGACCCATGCTGGCCTGGCAGTACCCAAGACCCTATTTGTTGAAAAGTTAACTGCTGTCCAGCAGCTGTTGACTAGCCAGTGCTTGCTGGCACCACGTTCGTCCCTCACCAAACAACGAATAGACCTGTATCATTGAACAAGTAAGATGTCAAAATATTGAAAAAATAATAAAAACTAAATGGTAGAACACATGGAAGAAATAATAAATACCAGACAGTACGTTGGTTTTCATCTGGAAGATCCTGTATATATCGAATTTACTTAGTTCTATTACTGCGCACAGAGATTTACAGGAAAAGAATGGTTTGGATTGACTGATCTACTGGCCATAAAAAGGCTTTCGACAGAGAGTCCACATAAGAGGTTGTTCTGGAAACTGTAAGATATTGGAGGAAGTGACAGTAGATTCTAACTTGATGAAAAAGTTTCTGATATAAAATGAGGCATTAATCAGGCAATGTATTGAACTGGAGAAAAGTCACAATAGGAATAACCACAGGGTTCAGATTCTTGGCAACATGTATGTTCATTGTCTTATAGTGATGCTACCATTTGGAATACAAAATATTATGGAACATGTTTGCTGATGACTGCTAAGATATAGGAAGTGATACCGGACTTGATGGGTTCTGGAGTTCTTCAATAAAAACTATAATTTTACAGAGCCTAGATAACATTTCATTAGAAGACAACCTAATTAAAGCCCTAACGAGCGCGGCACGCATTCTTCCAGCGACACCACTAGTGAAGTTTGTTCCACCAGGCTGTTGCTTGAGCCGGCCCGCAGGGCCACAATACCCCACATCCCGTGCTGTGGCGGGTATGTGTCACTTGTATCAACGTGTTATCTTTCAACTTTTTGAAAGAGTAAAACCATGTTCGCTCTTACGACATTATATTGTAGAATGTCCCGTCTTGCTGACTTTCGCCTCACTGGGCTCAGGTATGCTGAACTCTGTATATACTATATGAGGTACTGGAACATCTTTATGATATATGTGTACTTGTATCCCAGATGACCATGTAATAGATTATTTTATACAATGTAATGATGTAGCTATTAACCTGAGCTTGTAAAGCACTTAATCACCTTCAGTGATTAAGTGCTAATTGCAACACTATTTTCTTCTATCTAATCGTATCTCACCCTGTCAATTACAATGACATTCTGTGTAATGCATTTGTAATTACTAAGTGTGTTACAGGATAGATGAGCTACGCTCGTGGTGTCCCCTCCCCAGCACTCTTTGCTCATATACACTTTGAAACTATGACGTGCTTGGCCTCCACCACCTTCTCCCACTAATACTGTTTCCCACCGTCGTACCAACCTCTTTTTGCGAAAGTGAATTTTCTTATCTACTGTATTTCTTTGGGCTCTAGCTTGTTTAAGCGTAGTTATATACTATTGTACCTCTTGCTTTTAAGTTCAGGGTCTCGGTAAGAAATCTTACCCTATCTGATTTATATCCAATTCTGGTTACTACTCATTTTGTAGTGTAGTGGTTCTATATCAACTCTATTTCTTCAATCTGTCTATCTTTGGCGCATATTTTCATGCCTGTACACTCGTCCTCGTAGCTCTGGCCCTTCTCAGTTCTGGGAAGCCACTTAGCTAGCATGTCTTTGCACACCTTTTCCATTTGTTGAGTGCCCTTGTCTTAAGATGTATGGGCCATCACACCGGAAACCGCTGCAATTCTATTATGGCCAAGCAAAAGTGTGTGCAACAATTGTTCTCTTCTTAGTATATCGCCATCCATTGAATAGTTAAAAGCAATTCTGAAGTGTAGAAAGCGTCATAGGCTGCCTTCGCAACATATGTCGTACTTTATGTGGTCCTTCAGTGATAGTTTTCTTATTCCAGGAACCACACCCTAACTTATTTTCTTTTCATCAATTCATTTAAGATATTTCTCCACATAATATATAGGTTTTATGCTGGCGTCGTATGTCTCCATTCACACATTCCAAACATGGATTTATTAGACATTTAAATCCTATGTGCCTAAGTGGGCGTCCAGTGTATTATTTGTCCAGGTCTTCTTGCGAGTGCATGACAATCATCTAAGTTCTTATCCTTCCTATATTCTTAGCCATCATCAAGCAAACATGTTCATAGTCGATTCTGTATACCAACTGGTAGATCATTTATGTAGACAATAATATCACTGGTGCACAGAACTGAACCCTGTGCGTACTCCACTTGTGACATTTCACCATCCGATACATTGACCTCGATCACTAGCCCTATTTTTCTGTCAGTCAGAAATTTTATCATCCATGTTAGAAAGCCTATACCTGCTCGAACACGCCTCCAGATTTTTCCAGTTATGTCAGAACAACCTATTTATGTGGAACTCTGTCGAAAGCCTTTTTTAGGTGCCTAGATAGATGCAGTTCAACCACAACCATCTCTTACTCCATGTAAATATCTT